>VZTX01020010.1:1122338-1185730 GCA_013400915.1 Pardalotus punctatus | reverse complement strand
CGGGCGGGCGCTCGCGTGTGCCGGGTGCCGCCCGCTGCTGCCGCGGCCGCTGCGCCTGCAGCGAACGCGCACCTGATGCTCTCTCTGCCCGTTGCTCTGCGAGTGCAGGCGTGTCAGAGCTGCGGGGCCGCGGAGCTTTACCATTAAACTTCACCATGAAACTTCACAAACGAGATCTGCGCAAACAACGGGAGGGAAGTTGTGGATTTCGTGAAACTCCAACAATTTCGTTGCAATAACAAACCTTCCAGTTTTCAAGGTTTCTACTTTTGAAAACTAACACAGCTAACAGACCCCCTGTGTGTTTTCTGCTGTTCAGCATCTCAGCGTGAGGCACCGGCCGTCACTTCAGCTAACATCTCTTTGAAACTGATAACGCCCTTTTAATAAGTGTTAAATTTAAGGTGGTGTTTGATGGATCAGAACTGTATGTCCTTTCTCTGGCAAAACTGCATAGGTTTTGCACATCAGTGAAAAGATGATCTTGCTCAGTAGGAACTACGTCATGTAGTTGAAAAATTACAGAGGTTGTATAGTTGAAAAATTTTTAATAGATTGAAAAACTTTTAAGTTTTGAGCTAAGAAGAAAGGCAAGAAAAATATTACTGTTGAGGGAACCTTAGTGGAAATTGTTCTAGTAAGGACTGCAGGTCTAGGCTCAAAAAAAAAGCAGGAAAGTATAACTCAGGCCCTTACTCACATATTAATACTTCTGGTTTTTAAAATTACTTACAGAAAATACCTCTTCATTGAAGTTCTGATGGCATTTTTTGTTAATAAACTATTTCAATCTTCATTTTACAGTGATAACATCTCCCATTATTATTAGGGCTAATGAGATAGTTTTGGTAATGAGATTGTTTGGATTTTAGATTCTTTTTTTTTTAGCTCGGCCCTTTAAGTCCTTGGGCTTTGAGCTTAGAATTTGCAGTACAAGACTTCTGCAAAAAGTAAAAAATCTGTAAAATGACATGGTTTTGTACTCAAAATCTTTTAAATAACTTCTTTTAGCAAGTCATCCCTGAGTTTGGCAGCTGAAGTTTGTTTTTCTCTATCTGATGTGAATCCCTTCTTTGAGTCCAAGGGATCCACTAATGAAATTATTGGAGAAAGGTTTCTGATCCTGACAGGGCTAGAGCACTGTCAGTGCCATTTGCTGCTAGGTGCTCAGACTTGAATCCTCAGTTGCAGTTGGGTGTCTGGATAATTTTGACAGTGGCCCTTGAATGTGCTACTCTGCTGTCCATGGATACCACGTATGGATTACATGAATTTTATTGCCCTCTCCAAATAGCCCTGAGCATATGGTGTGTATTTTAACAGCCTGTGGCCAGACTGTGCACTTGTGCCTCTAAATGATGTGCTTCATTTCAATCTGTGCATCCTGCAGGGAGTTGCTTGGGCGGGTTTTACGCCTTTTTGCCCTTACGAATCTCCCATCGAACATTTTTAATTCTGGCTGCTGCTCAGGGGAGTGTGTAACTGTGTGCAGAATCACTTGCTCTAGGGGAAAGAAGTCCTTAGAAAAATATTCAAGCACCCCCTCCTCCCACTCCTGCATTTCTGTATTTTGAATCTAACTCCCACTAACGTAATTTGAAGACTTGGCTACTTTTGTGGTGTGAGACAAAGTTCCTTAGAGCTGGTGAGGTGACCCTTGCTGCGCTGGCGGGCCTTGGAACGACACTGCAGCCTCTGTTGAATGTGAGCCCTGAGTGGAGGTTTGGCCTGAGCAGCTTCTCTCTGGCAGGGGAGGCACTGCAGGGATCAGGGTCCCCCTGCTCTGTTCAGCTGCTGCTCAGGACAGATCTGTTGTGGCCACTGCTCATGAACCTTTGAAATAACCATAGGCGTCAAAAATCATACGTTAGCTCTAATAACATGAGTGTATTTTTTGTTCAGGGCCTGTCATTTATGTGTTTATATATACATATATTTATTTTGTGAAAGAGTAAAAAGGAAATTGGCAGATCCACTGCTCCAGAAAGGCTGATGGGAGGGTAACAGGCCAGCAAGGTTCAATCAAAGTATGATTTAAGACAGTGCAAGAGGTAGAGGCTTATGGTGGCTGTCAGTTGTCTGAGTAGTTGTTTCATTGTTTAGGGTTTGTTTTGTTTTTTCCCCCCACCATTTCTTCATGAGAAAACCAAGCTTTTAGCATTCAAATAAGATATTTTTATCTGTAGCTTTTCTTAGTGGTGATGCTGGCTGTGAATGGTCTGCTCATCTTTCATAGTGGGGTTGGAGGTTCTGTCAGAGGTTATTTGCACTTCTTGAGTGCCGTGTTTTTTAATTGTCACCTGAGTTGCACTGATTGGTAAAAGTAGGGCTGCTGAGATAATTGGAGGGCCCCAAACCAAGTTGCAATCACTTCAACAACCTCAGCAGAACTATTTAGATTGAAATGCAGTTAGAATTAGAGTGCACATGGACAGTGTGTATTTTACAAATTACAGGGTAGGAGCCAAGTGTTTTTGAGGAATGTGAGGGGGAAGAGAACAAGCCTATTCTGATACTCAAAACCACTTTGCACTTCTCAGCTAATTTAAATGGAGTCTAAAATTTTAAATGTAAGCGCTGTTCTGGTACAGTTTGGACTCAGTACATTCCCAGTATGTATCAGAGAGAACAGGAACTCATTGTCAAATACGGTTTGGTTTTGCAGCAGAAGAACACTTGCCATCAAACTAATTGTCCTCTGTTTGAGTCTGTTAGATTTGGCAGTTGAAATTAATGATGTGTTAATTTTAAAAATAATGATTGACAGCAGCAAATAACCTTGCTAGGATTAAACTTCAGTCTGCCTTTCAGGTTGCCTTGCACTTGTTGTTCTGTCTTTTGGGACAAGTGCATTCCATTAATTGTAAATAGAGTAATTGTTCAAAGAGGAATAAATGTGCAACTCTGGTTAAATGGCTCATAAATTATCACGTATTGCACAGCCCTGAAATGGTGACCCTTTATTTTCTGGCCATAAATATTAGACTTTCCCATATTGAGTTGAGGGACTTCCAGAGTTCATGGTCATAATGTTTTTATTTCTGCTGTTTGTTTTGATGAGTTGCAAAATGTTTTAGTGTTGACTCTCATTATGCAGGACATGTAATGTGTTTGCCTAGCCAAGAGCTGTGTATTTTGTAAAGGTGACTCCTCTATTGATAAATTTTAGTCTACTCTAGATTAAAAGCATCTTTATGAACGTGTCTTCCAGCTTGGTTTTATAAAGTCTTATCTTTTTGCCTGAATTAATTTGGCTGGATGAAGGTCCATTTCAAATGTATAGATCTTGGTTATTCAAAGATAAGAAATTGCTTACTTGGAACACAGGCCATCTTTCTCCCTGGATATGCTACATTAGAAAAGTTTCCATCATTTAATAGAAATATAAAATAAAATTGAGTGTAATTTTTATTGGCTGATGTTGGATTTTAATACCTTCCACTGATAGAGTCCATGCTTGGACAACCACATGTGTTACAGTAATGTGTGAAATTTAATAACTAGGTGATGTATGGAGTTGTCTGCTCAATTTTTTTTTCCATATTTTCAGTGAGGATTTAAATGAGGTCTATTTAACAGATTCCTGTGAGAGAAACAGTGGCCAAAGCACTGAATGGTGTCACAGTGTTTGAGTAATTCTAAATAGCTTATTCTAACAAGCACAGAGGGCCAATTGTACCTTTGTTTCTGTAGGTAAAGTGAACCAAATACTTTCATGGAATATATTGTTTTCAACTGTACTTTCTTTGCAAAATTAGGTCCGAGTGATGGTGGATTTGTGTAACAGCACAAAAGGGATATGCTTAACAGGTATGTTTGTGGCCTTGAACACTACACCTATGTTACCTCCAGGATCACAGAAACAGTGTTTTCAAAAATCTGAGGTCAATAACTGTGTCTAAAACCTATTCTATTTATCAAAATATTAAAAAATATTAATGGGTGCCACTTCGGGACTTATTTGTACCCTCTTAATGTAAATGCTGGAATTTAAGAATCTCAGTTGATACTACTTGAAGCCATTTCTTTTGAATGAAATTTTCATAAAGAAATCTCTTAGACTTGCATGTTTAAGGTACTAGTTGAGGTTTAGTCATGATATTTTTGTGTATGTCACACTTCAGGCCTAACATGGGAGGAACATGCAGGGTGTAGGAACTTCCAGCCATTGTTAAAAGTGCAGTGGGGCAGTGGCACTGGGTGAACAACTTGGTTTCCTCAGCTGCATTGCAGCAGGGCTGCAGGAGGTCTCACCTGTCACTGGGGAGCACCTGGAGCTGCTCAGGGCTGAGACAACAGAAGGTGGGAAAAGTTTTATGGGGTTTAGTGAAGAGTGTCAGTAGTAGCCAACTGAAGAGCTGCGGTCCAGCTTTGAGGTCACTCACAGAACGAGCTGTGCTCCTTTTGGAAATGAGAAAATGAGAAAAGAGCCAGTTTTTAGGAGTTAAAGAAAATGCCTCACTTGCTGTCTGGTTTGAATTTTCAAATGGCAATAGGGTCCATTTGATTCTGCTGTTTGAACATAAATGAGAATTACCATTGTACACACACGTTATATTCTTCTGAAGTTGTAGATCAGTTCTGATTGCAACAGTGGCTGAACCACAATCTAAGTTTTTCTTTGAGCTTCAGACTTGTAATTTGTGTTACTTGGTGCCTTCTGCACCCCTGGTTTTTTTTTGTTTTTTTTTTTTGTAACTCTGTTTAATGACTGGCTTTCTCTGCTGTAGGCCTCACTGACATTTGTTGCTTTTCAAGCACCTTTTTATGCATCTTATGCTTGTACAAGGAGCCTCAGGTTTTGGGATGAGGAAGTAATTGAATGCACTAATGGATGTAACTTAGTGTGGAAATAATGGCCATTTACTTGAAAACTGGCAGAAAGACGTTAACTGATATAAATTGTCATGTTTAGGGAAATCTAGTAATTACCATTATTTTCTGTTGTAGAGAGTTTAGCTGAAACAAGACAGTACTGTGGCTGGATAAAAATGTTCACAGAGCTAATTTGGTTCTTTATTTGCAACTGTCACCTTTGTATTCTCCTAGTGGTTTCCTTTTTTTTTCTTTTTATGTGTATTGGGGATCACAGATGATAAATCACAAACATGTTCTGGTTAATCTTGCATTAATCTTGCCAGCTGTGCTTGCTTCTCATTAAAGCCCTACATCTGAGCTATGTAAGAGAGCCAGACAGATTTTAATGTATTTATTACATGTTGCTGAATAACTAAAGCAAATCCAATTTCTAATGTGCCAGCCAGTTTCTATGGGAAGCTTGATCCAGGCTGCAGAACTATCACCTGTGGAAAGCCTGATTCTGATTTAGATGTAGTTGATAGGAACAACAAGACTTTTTTCCTCCCCCTTTTAAAATAGTCTGAATCCTGAACAGCAATGAAATATTTATAAAACACAGAGAAGTGTGACATACACTTTTAATGTGTATTTTCAACAGGATTTTTAATTGTGACATTCATCAGTATTGTAAAGCTATTATTCTTCTACTAGAACAGGTTTTTGGAGAACACAAATAGAGGAGCTATAATGGCTGTGAGGTGTCTCACATCCATGGCTTTGTGAAGGCACCAAAGCCCCGACAGTGGGATTACATTGTAGAGGCTGTTGTCAAACCTTTATCAAAACGTGTGTGTAAATGGGTTGAAGGATACTCATTTGGTAAGTCTGAGTTACTGCTAATGCTCAGATAGTTATGTATCATGTAAAGCAGATAAATAGAAGGATATTAATTTTGAAATTTGAGGGGTTTTCTTCCCCTTTTACTGCTCTGAGCTAGTGCTAATCAATTCAGTTTGGAATTGCTTTATTTTCTTGCTAGGTTAAATTCACCATTTCTTCTTTCTTGTGTTTTTCTTTTCTCTTATTATAGGCCCCCCAGGCCCTCCAGGTAAGATACTTGGGCAGTTGCAGTAACATTATGGGGTAACTGGAACAGTTACCGGTACAAAATACTGAAATATAGAAATGTATCTTTCACAAAATTGTCTTCTTTTGCTAATTAGATTAAGGGGGGATTGAATGACTGCCTGCCTTTATAATGTTTGTATTTAAGTCAGCTCATGCCTCTTCTGAGAGGGGGGAGGTTTTAGACATTTTAATTTTCTAGTGGAGGGAGTAGAACATTTGATCAAAACCAAATTAAGATGCTTAAGTAGCATCTAGGTGAAAAGATGAGTCTATGTATTAACCCCAAGGAAACAGATATTATAATTTAACACTAAAACCATCTTTTAAAAAAATATTGGTTACTGATGACACCCTCCCATCCTCCCCCATAACTTTTCCTCCTTTCTTATTTAATTCTGTCTCAGTTCTCACTCAGCTGCTTGCAAGGCTATATTATAAATGGTTACTTGTTTTTTTTCTGTGCTACTTAATGTGTGGGTCTGCTTGGAGTAATTCTTTGTATCAGAAAAGTATGAGTTATGTTTTGCCAGGGTTCAAATATAGATATAAGCATACTGGGAGTAAATATAGCAGAATTAGGGATAAATTGGATTCAGCAGTGAAAATTCAGTTATGCTGTTTGGTTTGATCAGGGCCTCCTGGACGTGATGGACTGCCTGGCTACAATGGATCAGCTGGAGCCCCAGGCATACCAGGACAAAAGGGAGAACCAGGAATGACTGGAAAAAGAGGAAAAATAGGTACTGATTCCCTTCATGTTAGCTTACAATGCTGCTTTGAAATCCAAACAAATTATAGCTACCCAACTACAGGTGGAAAAAAAAAACCCCTAAAGTGAATATGGTTTATAGTAAAAATATGAATTAATTGGTGCTTAATACTGGAGCAGTGTTCTTGTTACTGAAGTGCTTTTCATTTCCAGGTGTGCCAGGACCAAAAGGGGATCAAGGAGAGAAAGGAGAACCAGGAGAAATTGGTTTACCTGGCAAGGATGGTATGCCAGGAGGAAAAGGTGCAAGAGGAGCCAAGGGAGAAAAGGGGGATGCAAACAATGATGTGATATTAGAAGGTATGGAGAAGTGCTCTTGGGAGGTCTCTTGCACAGTGTACTCAACAGAAAGAGATATGCTCCACTTCTGTAGCAGGAATGTGATCTGTGGGCAGGACCAGCCTGAATAAATCTGGTTTATATCCACAGTGAGGTCTGAGTATTGCTGTGAACAAAGATTGCTCTCTTTGCAAGGCAAGTCTTCCCAAAAACCTTTCTGCTTGGCCTTTGGGTTGAGGTGTATTTGAATTTCACCCTTTCCAAAATGCTTTCATACAGTTGACCTCCTCTTGCTCTTTATTTCAGCATAGTTTTATTTTTCTATTAGAAAATGAGGGGCAGATTTCCGTGCCGGAATACCAAATATAAGCTGTGTAAAATTCCAGCAGTGTAGCGTCTGAAATGGAGGTCTTAGCATACAAAAAGTAAAAGGCACCAGTACTTTGCAACTGTCTAATGGGCCTGTAATCCAGACAGATAAAATGCATCGATGTTCTGCATCTTGTGAAGTTGTGTGTGGTTCACCTTCTGACAAACAGCATTTCAGTGAGCTTTTTGCACCATGTTTCTGTGCTCAGAAACCTCTTACAAAGAGGGAGGCCGTTCTCTGGATGTCCTGTGGACGTGTACGCTTCTCTGCGGGTTTCCTGCTGCCTGGGCAGGGCCTGTGGCCTGACACTGTTTTTTCCACAGGTGCAAAAGGTGAGCCTGGACCACCTGGGCCCCCTGGACCCCCTGGACCCCCAGGGCCTCCAGGTAAACGTAAAGGTAAAGCCAAAGAACAGCTTGAGGAGAACATCTACAGCAGCAAATGCACAGGTTCGTGCTTCCCAGAGCTCTTTTCCATATCACAAACAGGTTCAAGTTTAAACCACAAAACAATAAGCATGTGTTTAGTTTTCAGTCAAACTGCGCAAGCTTAAAGCTGAACATGTGCTTAGGTGCTTTGCTGAAATATAGTTTGAATAAGGCAGCAAGTAACCTTCAGGACAATATTAGTATTTTAATTGTGTTTTGGTAATGCTCAGGTAAAGTATTTACAAATGGTATTTTCTGTTAGATGGCATAAATTTGGAAATTAAGAGAAATGCAGTTGAAATTTTAGGCTTTTAAATGCTTATTTTTTTCATTTTACATGTAAATATAACACCCTGATTCTGGATATTGAAGTGTCAGAGCCCAGAGAGCCTCCCTACAATGGAAAGGAGAGAGCTGGAGCAGAAATCTCATCCTGTTTGGAATTCAGAAATGCATGAACAGTTGTATGAGATAATTGGGCCATTTGCTCAGGTGGCCTCTTCTCAAGTGTTGAAGCAAACTGAAATGCTTTGGAGGATAAGATGTCTGATGGATTTCTGATGGATTTTAAATGGCAGTGTGAAAATGGGAGTTACACTCAAATAACTCTGCAAAGATGAGATCTTGCTCAATGAGCTTTTATGTTTTATGACTCAGCAAACCACGAGATCTTATTACCAAAATTCAACGAATAATCCAGCTTTTGTAATTAATTCTCTTTCAAGGACAGAGAATACATATGCTGATTTACAACTGTAATTAACTTATTGCATAAGAATACAAGACTGGCTTTTTCAAATTTGATTTTGAATTAGTTAAAGCTTCATTTCTTCAAGAGAAGAGAATAATTAGTTGGAAGTTCAGGTATATTTATTCTCTACGGTACTGTTAGTGAATTCTGAAAGAAATAAAACATCTCTGCTCCATCCTCCCCACCTTCCCCCAACAGACCAAATGAATAGTTTTAATGACTTGTAAACTCCATTAACTATCAATCAGAATATTTTATGATAGGAATCAGTAGGATATTTATCTTGTTTTTTGATGGAAAGAAAGTAGTAAAAATTTCCCATAAGAATCTCTGATTGAAAACTGTCTCTTTAATTTTAATTGCTTTCTAATTCATGCAGCTGAAAGTATTTCAGATATTCTCAAATGCAAATGGTGCACTCAGCTTTGCTACAAACACTGACCTGGCCCTTGGCTATCCTATAGTCCTAGACAAATTACTGTACAGGGAACTGCTCCTTCACTCAGCTGCCTCTATTAGAGTCATCCCAAGAAAATTAACTTGTGCATTGCAATTTATAATTTCTGCTGAGGGATTTTGTTTTTTGAAATATTCTGGCAATATTTTGGGATCAGAAGCTGGAACGAGATCTTGAGGGGCTGGTAAATTCTAGCTGTAGGCATTCAGTTTACCGTGCTTGGGGAACTGTTCGTGCCTTACTTGGAGATACTCTGGGATCACTTACAAACTTTCAATGCCATCTCCCCAGATGCCCTAGGTAATGGATGGGAGAAATACATGTTGTTCTTGCTCCATCTTGGAGTAGTTTTCTTCTGCATGAACAAAGGGAGGATATGACCTAAAGGAGAAAACAGCAATGCAGTATAATCTGTCCTTTCTTTCCTGCATGTCACGATACCCTTTCAGCATTACTTTATAGTTATTTCCTGTTTTTACTGTCTTTGTCACTTGAACTTCATCACAGACCCGTACATCCCAGAAATACATTAGAAGGTAACAATGAAAATGCATGTTTAAAAAAAATTGCAGCCTGTGTGTCAAGTAATGTGAAGTGCTGGAGATGAAAATTAAGAATGGAATTAGAAAAGAAAACTACAATGAAATCAGGAAAAACCTCAGCAAAAAGCTGAGAACTGTTCTCTGTGGTTATTCATTCTAAGCAAACTGAAATCTGTCATATTGTTTTAAGGGCAGAAGAGATACCTGTCTTTATAGAAAAGGGTCCATAAATAATTTAATTCAGGCATTGTTTTAACAGTGAATGCTAAGAGAAAATCCAACTGTTTGCTTCTTAAATTGTTGTGGGGTGGGGAAAAATGTTTCCAGGTGCTTGATTCTAATGTGAACCATTTCTAGGTGTGTGAGTAATATAATGTGGCATTTCCCTGAGTATGTCATCCTGCTTCTTCAGTGGCATGGATGTCAACCTCATGCATTATGTACTCAGTGTATGTGTTACTGATTTATTGCTGTCTCAGGCAATAACAGCGTAACAGAGAGAGCATCCCTCTCTGCTGGTGTGTGGAGATCTGGGCATGAAGATTTTGAGTTTAGCAACCACTCATTCCCAAGAAAATGCTTTTGGTATTACTGCTACTTCAGCCATTTGCCAGCTACCTCGGCGGTCTGAAGTTATCTTGTGAGAGGGGCAACTCTCTCTTCCTAAGTGGCTACTCAGAAATTCACAGCTAAGGAACTAAACCTGTTCATTTAATTAGTTACTCCTCAAAGTTGACTGTCAGCCTGAACGTTTCCTTGGCAGAAGTGGGAGCAAGTCTTTTCTTATCTCAGTTTTTGACCAGACCAACGTAAGCATTTTTTTTTCCCAGATGAAGCAAAATCCCAGTTGTCATTCCTTTATTTTAGTGGAGTCACTGATATGCCCATCTCTCACGTCAAATAGGGTAAAACCTGTCACTTTTCTCTTTCTCCCTCCACTCCAGGTGAGACATGTGCTGTACCAAATGATGATACCCAGGCTGGAAAAGCTGAAGACAGAACCCCTGGTCCTTCAAAAAAAGCTGGTAAACTGCTACAAAGAGTGACATGAGTGCTACTTCCTCTCTCAGTGTCACAGATCATGGACATGTGCTTTTTTCCCACTAGAATGTGTCATCACGTCTGTAGGCAGTCCCGTTCACTTTGTCACTGTACAGCAAACGTTTGGAACTTGGATGCGGGAACCTGCAAACATAAGTGATGAAAGGATTTGGCTCACCATGCATTTTTCAGGTATTTTTAGTAGTAGTCACTGATCCAAAATCTGTTGTTATCCTGACATTGTTTTCTTAATCCCTTCCACCTAAACTCATAAGTATGATGAGTTTTTACCCACATCTTTTTCAGAATATTTTCCATACTTGTATAATACTTGACTATATATATGGTTGTAGGCATTTGTAGTATCTTTAGACCTTTTCAGAATCAACATCAGATTTTGAAAATAGCTTGACATTTGTTTCTGTTTTTTTTTTTTTTAAACAAATCCAAGTTTAAATGTCTATTGTTCATGTCTTTTTCTCCTTTTCTTTCAAGAGTTTCTGTTTCCTATGGCTTTACTTCCCTAAATTATAGCTCAGAGTTTTGCCTTTTCATTTAGCTAGGCATGAAAATGAGTCAGATGCTGCATAAGCTACATTTAGAGCAGAAAAATGTCCAGGACCTAAGTGGAAAAAGGAAATATTTCTGCATACACATCCACTGTGCTCAGAATGAGGGCCCATTAGATCTGTGGGAAGCAGGCTCTTGATCATTTCCTCTACACATTTTTTGTGAGTCTCTGGATTCTTTTTCACGTTCCAGCAAGTTGAATCACTATTGAAAATGCAAACACAGTTGTTGTCTGTCAGATAGCTGATTGAAGTGGACTTTCAGTAGAGACTGAACTTTAGGATAGAGATTTCAAAATTAGATGAACCAAATAATAATCCTTTTTTTTTGACATTGTTTCCCCTTTGTTTAGGAAACTATATAAAAGAATATGAAAATTCCAATGCTTTGCTGAACGACAGCTACAGGATCATTAACATCACAGGATTCTTCTACGGATGTGGTCACGCAGTCCAAAACAATCATCTCTACTATCAGAAGGGAGGAACCAATGTCATTCTGAAGTAAGTCAAAGAGAGCTGGCCTAAGGCAAGGGATGTTGTGGAAGGAGGAGCGATGGGTTAGAGTGACAGAGGTGAACCTCAGAAAAGCAGACCATTCTCCTTGGAGCATTTTGTGTCTCTTTCTGGTCCTTCCTAAACAGGAACAATGGAGAAGTGATTCAGAGCACTTTCCAGAACAGAACAACTCATTCTTTCCAAACTGTAACTAGAATACAGGCACCAGCCTTCTGCTGGTGTGTGCAGGTGCTGTGGGAGGAGGGAAACTGGGAGAGTATCCCAGGACCACTACTCTGCTGTGAGAATTCTTTAGGCATTGTTCAGCTCTGTGTCACAGGGGGTCACCTCTGCAGTTACCGTGTCACAGGGCAGTGGGGCCCCAGGATGAACAAGATGCCACGTGCAGAGAGGACAACAGATTTTCCTCTTGGCTATCCTGGGATCCAGCAGATTCTCTTGTACATGACATTGCTGTGGGCATTCTTCAACTTGGATTGTTTGCTGTGTTCATAATAGCAAGAAAGAAATGAGAACTAAGGAATTCTGGGTATCAGAAAAAAGGATGAGATTTAGAAGGACTAGCTGTTCATCTACCTGCATCTGAGTCAGAAGCAGTTCAGCTGCAGTGTGGGAGGCACAGGTGGGTGGTTTTGTGACTGTGGCCCACTCATGAAACTCGGCTTTGCAGAGCCCTTGCTGTGCTCTGCTCTGGCTGGCGGCAGCAGGGAATGCTGCTGGCACACAGGGATGGACTGAGGCACCTGCCGAGGACAGGGCGACCTGGAGAACTGCACATTCCACTGGGGAGGAGTGGCTCCAGTGTTGGATTTCTTCATAGTAAGAAGTTTGTACTACTTTCCCAATGTATCTCCCTGAACTGGAACTGGGAATTACATCTCGTTTCAGTTTCCACTGAGGACAGAGACAGACAATACAAATCAACCCCAAAATCTCACCTTGTGGGAAGAGCCAAAGACAGTCCAAGGGCAAAGGAAAGATTGCGTGTGCTTTCAAGTTCTTACACAACTCTGATGTCTGAGCCAAGAACATTTACTATACTTTGATGTCTGTTCCTGAGCAGGTGTGAGTGCCGCCTTCCTATGTTCATGTGGATGCCAAGGAATGTGAGCAAGCTGCAAGGATTCTATAATATTTATTCTGCCAAGCACAAGCTCACTTTTTGGCAGCCTCCTTTACATAGCTTCAGGCTTTTTCTCTGGTGGTCTGTAAGAGAACACCACTGTCTAAGCAGCACACAGTGATGGGGCAGAGGTTCCTCACCTTTGCTTGGGAAATTCCTTCACGTACAGATGAACACAAACTATTTATGGAATTTTCAATTCCTCTCAAGGAGCAGCTGGGAAATGGCCTTTCTGTTCTGTTATTCATTCTGAGATTATTTACCTTCAGCACAGACAGAATGAGGCACTATAGATTCTGTGACAGTGAACTCCTTGATTTTGGGCTCCAGAAAAGCTTCTGGGAGGTTTTGTGTTGTTTTAATGGAAAGTATAGGTGAGGATCTGGTTAGTCCATTTTGCAAATGTTGAAAAAAACATTCAAAAGGAGCTTCTTATTATATTTAAAAGCTGGTAAAACTAGGTTTGTCTGACCTTTGGCAGGTTTTCTCAGGATGGTCAGACCCCCAACATTGTGATTTTTTCATTCTTTTTACTTTGTTTCATAACACGCTTTACTGTCCCTGTTATTTTTGGTTGACTTCACTGATACTAGTGACCACAAAAGTGTTTGTAGCTTGAATTCTGGTGGTTGATGAAAATATTATACTGTATCTTGTCATTTATCCTGAGCTGTCAGAAGATTAAAGAATTTTGGAACCATTTGGATTTCCAGGCTAGACTGTAACTGACTGGGGGAGTGCAACAGAACCTGGGAATGAAATGTCACTTTTTTGCTCTCTTCAGGATTTTCACATAAAACAGGAAAAGACAGGGTGTTCTGTGTGCTGCAGAACTTGTGTATTTCTAATGAATCTTGAGATGCTTTTTATCTTGTTGGCTCTCTATAGAAAAGAATCTTGAAGAAAATCTGCATTTCTGAGCAACTAGTCCTGTTAAGGGCTGTCCTTCTACCACTTGCATGAAGATGATTTTTCCAATACATGCTATCAATGCTGCTTAAACCAAAAAACTATTTTTCCAGTATAGTATGTTTCTGGATGTGAAATGTTCCTGTCTTTTCATAAAAATTACTTGTAAGTGTAGCAGATTCCGGTATTGTGTTTTTCCTTCCTCTATTTGAAGAATGGAGCCATAGCCTTTGAGAGAAGTCAGACACTGAAACATGCTTCTTTGCAGAAGGCATTATTAAAAAAGATAAAGCCATGCTCTCCCTGCCTTTGCTGAAGCACAGTCTTATTGAGTGATCAAATGCTGACTGCAGATGTGTGTTGAGAGGAGCTGATTACCCTCCTAAATAGCAGATGAACATGATTTCACTGCTCACTGCTCCTGCCCTCAGATTATCAACCTATTAAGGAATTTCAAGGAATAAAAACAATTTTATACATCAGAGATGGAAGTATTCAGACTGTCCCATTGAGGCCAGCATAAGGTCACAATTTTGGCTCTGAAAAAGTAGAATTTTTATTCCTTTGATGTCTGCTTGAGTAAATCACTGCATTATCTGAACTGTTTTCAGAAGAAGGACTCTAAGACTAGGTGAACCTGCCCAGAATTCATGCTGCTTTGGTCAACCACATTTTCTCCCTTCAGTTCCCACCTAGTCAAAAGCAAACTTTTGTACAGATTCCATTTCCCAATTTTGTGCCTTCACCTGGTATCCAATTACTTTTCATACCCATTTCTTTTAGTTGCCTCTTTCATCCTAGTGATAATAAAGCTCATAGACTAAATAAAGTGAAACCTACCAAAGCAAGTCCATGCTTTTGTGTGCCTTTCAGATTGGTTATTACTTTGGAATTTTCTCCCGCTGTTTTGGAAGGTTCTTTGAGATTTTAATCTTAAAAGACATCAGAACAGTCCTTGGACAAGTATTTTCAACAACACCTCTATCAGTGATTCACCCACCCAGCATGTGTGGAAATGATCTTTGATCACCCGCACTGAATCCTTGCTGTATCTCATTTCAGACTCGGGCTCGATAAAGCCTCGCTGGGCGCACTGCTCATTGAAAATGCCTTACACCACGGTCGGAACTACCTCTTCTCTAACTCCAAGACGTATTTCAACATAGCAGTGGATGAGAAGGGTCTTTGGATTATATATGCCTCAAGCACTGACGAAAATATAATGGTAGCACACATTGATGAAGAAACGTTCTCAGTCCTTCGGCACATCAACACCACCTATCCTAAGTCCAAGGCTGGCAATGCATTCATAGCTTGTGGCATTCTGTATGTTACTGACACTAAGGACATGACAGTAAGTTTTGCTTTTGATTTACTGAAAGGGAAGCAGATTGATGCGAGGTTTGAGTTACGCTCTTCACAGTCTGTTCTTGCTATGCTTTCATACAGTCTGCGAGACAAGAATTTGTACACGTGGGAGAATGGGAGCTTGATGGTATACCCTGTACATTTTGGCAGATGAATGTATCTTCACATGCCACCTTTGACTAAAGGATCTATTTAAAGCTCCATGACTTACACATGGGGGTCTCTTCACTTGGTATCATTTTCTCTTTGCTGATGGTGGTTTGTGAGTGTGTATAAAAAGGGAGATCAGGTGCCTTTGTATAAATACACTTCAATTACATAGGCCATCCTCATCTTCTTAAAAAACAGTTGTTTGCTATTGCAGCTGGCACACAGCATAGACTTGGTCTTATTTTCCCCCTGTTATTTAGCTGGTAACTGTATCTAAAGTATATTGATTTATTCCATGGTCATGTGCTCAGCAGGGACTATTTGTAACTTTCATTTACAATCATCTTCTCTGCAATCATTTTCTAGTCAGTGATGATGGTCTAATATAAATATCTAAATAATGAACTTTTGTGTACAAATACCTTTGTCACTTTCACTTAAGTCAGACACTGCCCATTCACATTCAAATTTTTGAGAGCTAGAGGTGAGAAAGCATACGAACTTTTTTATTTTAATTTTGTTCTGGTGTTTCAGATTTCTAAGTTTAACATTGGAACAAAAATCTCTACTGTTGTTTTATGTACCTAGATTGAAAATCATGCTCTTGGAAAACCCCTACCTAAATTTCCAAGCTGCCTGTGCATATTGCTAAGGTTCATGGAGCACACCCAAATATTTAGAAGCAAGGTGTTATTTAAATCCTGAACTGCACGGAGCTGTTTAATACCTGTGGGATATTCAGGCATTGTCAAAGGGATTAACAAATTCGGGAATGCCTGTGCCTGCAAAACCTTGTCTAGCCCATCTGCTGGAAGAACTCCTGTGCTGCAGCTGAGCTCCAGTGTGTAATGCAGGGATGGCTGGGCTCTTCTCAGGATACTTGCTGTTATCACTAAGGCCTTGCATGCTAAGGAGAAAGATGCAGAAGGGAACAAAAAATCATAATTAATACTTTGAACTAGTATATACATCAAGACTCACAGACTAATAATTCTATGTATACCTGTATAAAGAGTGTGATGCTTCACACTCTGGAGCTACAGTTCTGTGGGCTGCTTTTGACTTTTGTGGGGGGTGTGGGGGTTTTGGTAGATTTTTTCATGTTTGTTTGATTGTGGCATTGTTTTAAAAATTGAATTGTGGTACTAATAAAGTAAACTTTTTCAGCTAAAATACCCCAAAGTCAGCAATATACTCAGGCAAACACAGTTCAAGTCAGATGTGATATTTTCTAGATAATGTGCCTATTTTAAAGCCTGGAAAACTTCTTCATAACATTGTTGAAGCACTTGGATCAACCTCTTGGAGAATGAAGGCCAGGCAATTCTACCTCATCTCTCTGCTTCTTGCAGGTGTGATTCTTAATTCTGTTAACCTTGTCCTTTTCCAGAACAGCTGAAAATAATGTAAACAGCTAATCTTTTTTATTTCAGTACAGTCTGAGTTCAAGATAAAGCTAACTCAAGTAGTATCCAGTCAATCTACTGGAGATTCAGATAAATCTGTTGAAATGTAAGGAAGAGTTCTAGAATGGGCTGTTCCATGAAATAAAAGTAATTTATTTAACTTACAAAGGGAAAACTAAACAGTGACATTTACCCTTCCTTCTTTTCATACTTCTCCTACTTCACAGGCTGCAATTTAAAATCACCTTTGGAGAAAGGTGCTTTTTATTCTAGTATATCTTACAATACAGCACAGACATCAAAAATTTCATTGGAGGAATAAGACAGTTTGTTAACATTTAAATACACAGACATCCATTCCAGTCCTTGAAGAACATGTTTTTTGTTTACAACAGAAAAATACATCTGACAACAGTAGCTAGTTATATTACAAGCAAACAATATTGAACTCTGCATAGTTTATACAATATACTCTGGTAATAGTTTAATTACCAGTTTTATCCACTATTTACTAGCTGGCCACATAAAGCCTGACATTCATCTGAAATGTGGCATTATATGTTCCATTGGTATTCTCTTAACAGCTTCATTTAATGAAGTATTTTCTGGACAAATGATTTCCCAAACTAAAAGCTGACTAGAAAGATGGATGTCTTCACTACAAACGTTTAGTGCTTACAATACATTCCTAAAGTAAAGGCAGGTGTCCAATAGAAAACATAGCTCAGAAAGAAAGGAAAATAGTGTGCAAATTAAAACTCATCGCATTTAAAAATGTGTTGATGTGCAAGTTACAGTATCAACTGTGCAATAATACTAACTGGGAAAAAAATCTCAGCATAAAATGATACATCTCTCACAGTACGTCCTTGATTGCACATGTTCCACAGCGTTTGCGTCCATTACACTTTCTGCGGAAATCAAATACACTGAGTACCCTTAATTAAAACTAAACTATTTTACAATGAGAAGTTGTATACATGCTTCATTTAGTGGGAAAAACTGGAGTAAAAGTAATCAGAATCACGTCAGAAACGCTTACTGACCTTTAGAGCCACAGTGCTTGTTAAGTGACTGACAAGTGTCAGAATCTTTACAACACTTACTAAATGCAGCTTGTGGGTTACTGAGCAATAACCCCCTGTGACCAACAATACTGGGTTGAATTCCTTGCTTTTACAATCCAGTACATGCATTTCCACCCCAGTGATCCTTATGGGCATATTCAAAATATACCTGTTGTAAAAGTGATGGTTTCCTCCCCATAATACTTAATGCTGCTTTGAAAGGAAACACAATGTTTTCTTTCCACAGTGCATATCACTGTGTTTTTAGCTACTTAAAGGGGCATTATAGAAACCAGGATTAGCTCACAGAACGCTACAGAATGTCAAAAATGCCTGAAGGTACATTGAAAGCATTGGGAAGAACCCTCATTTTCAGCGTGCCGTCTGCTCCACAGGAGAAGATACGATTGCCTTGCACAGTCTCAATCTGGGTGACACCAGCACCAATATTTCTGAAAAGGGATTGCTTAGCATGTTCGTTTTTAAACGAATGAATTAAATTGTAGCCAGTCAGTCTCCACACCTGTATCAAAAGAATGACAAAAGAAATGAATGTTAGAGGATTTGTACTTCCCCCTTCTTAATGTTTCAGATTCCTGGCTATTCTAAACCCTATTCAGCAAAGATAAAGGGTATTTTTTTTGTTGCCTCATTGCAAACAATTCATACCAGTCCAAGAGTGTTGAGAGGCTCCTGATGCAGTGTAAGGCTGCCTTACTGTGGACCAGCTGGCTCCTGGGCAGGGTGAAGCTCCCCTGCATTACCTGGTCAGAGCCCTCCTCCCAGCTTCCCCCGTGAAAGCTGCAGAAATGGACAGGTTGTATTTCCATCCAAGAAGATTACTGCCAGCTTTCCAGCAGCTGGAAATGCTTTCCTGCTAAGGAATGCTGCTGGGAGTAAGCTGCACAATTAATAAGCATGCAGAGTGGTGGAAGCACAGCTGCTTCCTGTGCTCTAAATAGCAGGAGCCTCACCAAGGCCAGGCCATGAAAGTCCCGGTTACACAGTCCTGCAGCTAAAACGAAAGAAACTGTATTTGCCTGCTCTTTACCATGTTGTATTTCCTTCCTTTAGAATTCAGGTAAAAAGCCCCTTAAAAGAGGGACTGTTCCTCTGGTTTGGTTTTTTTTTTGTTTTGTTTTGTTTTGTTGGTTTGTTTTCATTTGTTTCTTGTGCCTCTGACATCTCAGTAGCTGTCTCAGGCTACAGCATCAGGAGAAAAAAATAGAACTTGGTGATACAGAAACTTTACACAGTGTTGAAGTTGCTGAGCGTCCCCTGTGTTACAAAGAAATGTCCAAAGGCAAAGCCGAACATTTTAAAGAGAAATTAAAACAAAGGTAAGATTTCAGAACCATGCACTTTGTTTTATCCACTAGAATTTAGCCTCACAACCTTAAAAAGACGAATCCTCCTTAGTGGAGGACAAAACCTCCTTGCTTTAGAAGTCTACCAGTATATTTCCGTTTACATTATAAATGTAAAGCAAGCAGGCTGTACATCAAGTGTGGGTTTGGGGTTTGTTTTTGCTTTGTTACTGCATTTATCTGGCTGTTTACATATGACAATATGCACTTCAGCTAAACCCCCTCCTAGAGAACCCAGCTCCTCCATCCCTTACCTTCATGTTGCCTTCGGCCGAGCCCGTAACGAAATAATCCTCGGAAGGATCCAGTGCCAGGGCCTTAACAGCTGACTCGTGTGCTTGGAAGGTGAAGAGGATTTGCCTCTGTCTGATGTCAAAGATGCAGATATATCCCTTCCTGCCTCCAGAAACCAGCAGCTGGTGCTTGGGTGCATACTGAAGGACTGTGGCACCGTGGTCATGACAAGTGAAGGCTGAAGAAGGATGTCAGAATTTAATAGATTTGAAACTGTAAGTAGCTCTCAATCTTCAAATGCATTTCTTCTATAAATTGCTATCTGAATATTTTTTAACTTTCCAGAAACATTCCTTCATATGGGTAATGTCTTATCAGCTGACAGCTTTTGGCTCTCATAAGAGATACCTAGACCTAATGCACAAGAAAGCATGATATGTAGCTTAATTTACTTTAGAGTACACATACCTGAATTTAAAATTCATACCTGATTTTAAAATTTGAGAAAATTAAAATTCACCATATGAAGTTCAGTTAAATTCCTGATTTAAAAAAAGTATAGCTAATCTTGAGCAACTTGGTCTAGTGAAAGGTGTTCCTGCCCATGGCAAGGGGAGTGGAAAAAGATGATTTTTAAGGTCCCTTCCAAACCATTCTATGATGTTCTTTCTTCACACTTTTCTATTCAGAGCAGATTGACATCATGCTAGAGAAGATACAGAATCAATCTGGTGCATGTATTGGTGTGCAACACGTACTTAGACCCGTTCCCAATGTAGGCTTTTCCCCTTGCCCCAAACTGCCCACACGAGCTGTATTTCCTTAGTAAGAAGCAGAGGTTTATTTTCACCACACTACTTACCGTGTATAAGACTGTTACCAGATGAAACCAAGGTGTCCCAGAGGCACACATTTCTGAGGGAGAAAAACCCAAAAGTCATTATGGCCTGTAGCTAAGTGATCCATGGGGTGACATGACTCCAAAAGTGTTCACATTTTATGTCACTCTAGAAGGCAGAACTGAACAAGGAGCCCTTGACACTGTAGTCATTGGAGAGCATATGCAAAAGGTTTTAATTTTTTCTTTGCTCTTTTATGCTTCTTAGTAGAACTATGCCTTCTACCATGAAAATGTGTACTAATCACAGGTTGTGTCAAGAACTTATAGAAGTTACTATTTTCAGAGAAGAAGAATGCTCCTGCTTTTCTGAACATATTTCTCCCCCCAGCAACAGCATTATGTCAAAGCAGTTGCATTTGGAATACAACTTGAAATAAACTGGTTAACTATTCACCACTCCTCACACAAACTAAATTTGGGAAACAAGAGGCTGAAGAAATGATGCTCAAAGAAATCACCTGGCAAGTTCAAGCTGTAACAAAACTTAGAACAAAGAGCCTTAAAATGTCAGCCACACATTAATGCCCAAGAGCTCAGCAAGTTAAGAGAGAAGAAGAAGTAGTTTTGAAATTCTTCATTGTTTCTTTAAACACACCTGTTATCATTGGACTGTCCCGATGTAGCAACTAGACTTGAAGAGGTTATAAATGCAAAGTCACTTGTGGTTTTACTGTGGCACTGCCAACTCTATTAAAAAGAAAACAAACAGAAAAGATGCAATCTTACCAGTTGTTGTTTGCATCAAAAGTAACTACTGTCAGTCTGATGTCAGTGACAGCAAAACACAGTCTTTTAAACAAAGCTTAAAAACTGACAGTTTGAAACTGAGAATGGAATGATGGACTAAAATCCAGTATAAAATGAAAAGATACTACCATGAGTGACAAAGAATAAATCCACAGTATAGTGTATAACAACAGCCTGAATTTTAAATTAAGCATGATCTTCATGTACTATTAAGAAGCAGTAAAATGTATTGAAGAGTGTGTTTTTACTGGGTTTTGGGGTTGTAAAGTCATTACTTGTGGCTCTGATTTTTCATTTAAACAAGGGTAATGTTGCAGTAGTATTTATAATTACACTGTAGCTTATGGTTATTGTGCAGTTAGTGTTCCAAAGGTGTATCATTGAAACTCTGCAGCTGTTTAGATAAAGTATGCCAAGCAAAATCAAATATATCTCAGTAAAGTTGCATGCTCTGGGCCTGTGTCAAGTTTCAAAGACATTGCTTTCCTCTACAATAATAGTAATAATAATAAAAAAATTCTCTTTACTTACCAGGTAGGGCTTAGGATTTGAGGTGGTTTGGTTTACTTGCCAAATACTTAGAAAACCTTCACCATCAGCAACACCACACTGCAAGGAACAAACTGCATTTATTAGCACAGCATGGTGGTTACTGAATGCTTTTTTTCATGGTAATAAACTGCTGACTTCAGGAAAAACCCACCTGAACCACCAAACCTGCGCCTGCAAAATGAATATCAATAAAAATGATCGTCAAGTAAAAAAAGCTAGTTTAGAAGCCAAGTGAGTTCAGTGCTGATTGTTTAATGATTATTTAATGATTGATGCTCTCCTGCATACCCAATTCTTTTCTGGAAATGGAGAAAGCATGGAAGCTTATCTTTCAAATCCTAATGTTAGATGCCAAAGCTAACACAAGCGTCATTACTCCATGACTCTACTTGAAAATGCTTAGAAAAGTAAGAGGCATGACAGCATGCCATAAAAGCATGGTAAGAACAATTGTGGAAAAACTGTATTCTATCACGAATGCTAAAATGACTGAGCTATACTTACTAACCAAAATGAGTAACAATTAATATTTAATACTCTATGCAGCATGTCCTGTAAGTATTTTACAATATAATTTTAGAAATATTTAGAATTATTTTTTGTATTTTCTCTTTTTAGTTGAGTTTCATGAGTCCTTCCTGAGTGATTTCATGTGAAGCACAGCAATGAGTACATTAATTTCTGGATTAAGATTGGTTCCCACGTAATGGTAAGATTTCAATATCTCAAAACATAATCAAAACATTTTTAGAATAAGTTTAAATTATATTTTATGCCACCTTAATGATTCTATGATTGATACAAGTGTGTGTCTACAAAAGCAGCAATCTCAGTAGTTTTTTTAAAATGTTTAATTTGAAAAGGTCACCACATGGGAACACAGATTTCTGAAGAGGGAGAACAAACAGCGTGAAAATGCAGCAAACAGGATATGGGATAGCAGTGTGAAGCTGAGAGAAAAGAAAGGAGAATAAGGGTCAGGGTTTATTACAAAGCTCCCACATGCAGCCAAAATGCACAATATGATACCATCGTTCCAGGGCGTCCTAACAGTTGTCCATGTCACCAGTTAAAACTGTTTTAGAGGTGACAGCACAACCAAATGTTTCCTTATGGATAAAAAAACCCAACCCCAAAAGCCCCTACATGTTTTACTGACCTTATTTCCCTGGGCATTGAAATACATCCTGGTGACCCTGGCATTCCCAGCCTGCCGGAAGCACACCAACTGCTGGGGTCTCGTCCATTCAAACATTCGGACACTTCCATCTTGTGCTCCTGTCAGATCTAACATTAAAAGATGATCATTAATAGTACAGTATTTTGTAGAAAATTATCAATTCCATACTAGTGATTCACTTACAGTACTGATGAACTGGATGTGAAGCCATTCTCTTGACGTTATTCAGATTTCTTTTAATCAGCTTTATATTAGAAAGAAAAATTAAAGAAAAATTAAAATCATTTTGAAAAAGACATAACACACACTATTCAATTTTGTTTATGCTATTACATGGTGAGTGTCCCCTAGTTAAAAAAATCTATTAAGCTAACATTATTTGCATAGTCCTACATCAAAGTTTCCATAAGAAAGGAAAACGCCCAGATTGTCCCATTATTTTCTATACCACAATAATTCTGTCCCACAGTATATGAGAAAAGGCTTGGTTTGGCCTGCTTTTTGGCCAGGTCTTGGTCCTGTTGGCCTTTTATGTCAATACTGGATTTACAGAAGGATGACTAATGCACACTAGGTCTCTCTACTACATAATACCCAAAAAAGCCATGCTCTCCTGAGCAGTACTCACCACTCCAGCCCCAGTGCTGGTTTGGCCGGTGCCTAACCAGGGCATGGATGGAGATGGCTGTATCTGACTCACTCCGAACGCTGGGGCGGTGGAAGGAGCCAGCGTTGTGGTAGAGCCGCGGAAGTCAACGTCATCGGAACTGTAACAGAACAGCTCTGCTTTCTACAAATGCTCCTTTGCTCCTAATGAGCTTTGCTATTTGTCAGGAGTCTAACGGCAGTGGGTAGAAGAAGTGACAACAATGAGACTATAAATTGATAATTCCTGCACTTTTGTGGTTCAAACTTTCCACATGCTCCAAATTTATCCATGTTTAATCTCAAGAGATGATCCCAATATAAGAATATAAGCTCCCTTGAGAAGAATCTTTTGGGCTCTTCCTGAGCTGTGTGTGCAGCGTGCAGGGGGCTGCTCCTGAGGAGTGCGTTCCCAGTCCTCAGCACAGCAGTGGAGGGGACAGGAGCCACCAGCAGCAGCTGTCACAGCTGCTCTCCACACTGCCCTGGAGCAGGGGAACGGCAGGGTGTCCGAGGTAGCCCTTCTTTTGGTAGCTTAGGCCCCAAATGGGATTTTGCTTCTCTGTGCAGTGCAGACATGCCTAGAGACAGTAATTATCCCCTTCCCTCACTTGCAAAGCAACCTAAAACCTACTGAAGAAGAGTAATTAGTGTTTTTTGTATGCTCCATTTGTGCTTACATGGGTACTATAGATGCAGCCTCACAGAAAATCAATACTCTTATTAGTATAACCACAAAAAAACAATCCTACCTTTTAGACTCTCTGTCATATTCTTCCCCAATCCATATAAATGACTGAGCAGCCAGTAGAGCTGAAATATCAAGTTCTTGAACATCATGTGTCGATGCCAAAACAATTTCATTGCTGTTTGCCTATGCAGCACAAATACAAAATTTATACTAACTATAATTAAGACCTTTTATTACACTTCTTGTAGTATTTGAGGCTTACCTTGTTAACTGCAAATGCCATTATCATATCTGATTCTTTGTGAATAATTTTTGCTTTTCCTCCAGGGTAGCCAAGATCTGCTTCAACCTACAAAACATTTACAAAAAGCTTCAATTAGAATGAAAATCCATTTTGTAGCGATACATTCAGAGTGCAAAAATCTATACAAAAATCATGCAAGAAAAGTTCAGTGGCCTTAGCATTGTTTTGGTAGCTAAACTTTAGACTTCTCATACTCTTTGGTGTTCTAGAAGCCAAAAGTGATATTTGAGTGCAAGGAACATGAAGTTGTGTGTGCAACACTATTTACAAGGTGTTCGCTCATCCCAATTATCAGGACATCCGAAGTTAGTTCACTGATTAAAAGCCTGTCACACAGACTACACAGAACACACAGCTTCTGTTAGTCACATTAGAAAAGAAAAGCCAGTTCCACAGAACTTTTAAGAATGTGCTAGAGGTTTGGGAGAAGGGATACTACCTTGTTTTTGTGATCTTCTGCTACGCAGTTTTGTTTGACCTGCTCCACACGATCTTCTACAGACTACATAACATCACACAGTCACAAACACAAAACACATGCACAAACAAATATAAAAAAAGAATGAAAAACATTCCAAACTAGATTTTAAAGGCCACTCTGTCAGTAAATGATGACAAATGTATTTTTAACTTTTTATAAAAGGCACAGAAACTAAGACAGGAGTCTAAACAAACTCACTTAAAATGTAATGCCTCCTAGATGAACACAAAATGTATGATAGAGTAAATAAATGGAGGAGTAATACACACACAAACTCCATACTTACAGGAATTCTAAAAGATATTAAATCATATACTTATTTCCCATGATATTTATGTGTTGGCTTAAATTTTCAGTTAGAACATAGCAGTTGCAACCGGTACAATTTGTAAAGCCCCATATTATATATTACTATATAATATTACTTTTATATGTATATATTACTCATGCATATATACATATACACAAATGAATAGCACATTTAAATTTCTTTTTCAGTATGACACACCAAAAAAAAAAAATTAAATTTCTTTGCTTATTAATGTTGTTGTAAATGTTCTCTTTATTAGGACAGTGTTCAAATACATAAAGGTGAGATATATTTTTTCTAAAAATATTTGGTTCAGTTGATATCCCAATCAACAACATGACAGTCATGTTGATTTTGAAAAAAAATCCAAACACTGTTAAATGAGAGAAACTGAAATGTCAATGAAAAATGGGAAGAAAAATTAAATACTGAGGAGACTGAGGAACAGTTATAATTGAGCTTTCTTTTTAAAAAAAAGTTACATCCTTTTTTTACCTCACTCTGCTTTCTTTTCTTTGTGAATATGTATCTTATGAAAGTCTCCTGAAGAAGTTCTTGCTTCACAAGAAAATGCCAGAGCCTTTTTGCTGGAAGAGCTGAGTAATCCTTTGATCTGGATAAAACAGAAGAAGGAAAGAAACACAGAATATCCTGAGTGGGAAGGGACCCACAAGGATCATTGAAGTCCAACTCAAGGCCCTGCACAGGACATCCCAAGAATTCCACTGTGTGTCTGACAGTGTTGACCAAACACTTCTGGAACTCTGTCAGGTTTGGTGCTGTGCCCAGTGCCCTGGGGAGCTGTTCCAGTGCCCAACCACCCTCTGGGTGAAGAGCCTTCTTCTAATACCCAGCCTAAACCTCCCCTGACACAGCTTCAGGCCATTCCCTGTGTCCTGTCACTGTCACACAGAGCAGAGATCAGTGCCTGCCCCAGCTCTCCTGCCCATGAGGAAGCTGTACCTGCAGTGAGGGCTCCCCTCAGTCTCCTCCAGGCTGAACAGACCCAGTGCCCTGAGCTGCTCCTCACACGGCTTCACCTCCAGACCCTTCACCATCCTCACTGCCCTCCTTTGGATACTCCCTAGTAGTTTTACATCATTATTCTATCGTGGTGCCCCAAACTGCCCCCAGGGTCGAGGTGAGGCCACCCCAAGTCAGAACAGAGCAGCAGAATCCCCCGCCCTGCCCGGCTGGCGATGCTGTGCCTGCTGCCCCAGGACAGGGCTGGCCCTCGTGGCTGCCAGGGCACTGCTGAGTCATTCTGCACTGTTGACTCAGTTGTATTATAAAATATTGAGAAAAGCAAGCCATTTTTGAGTTGAAAACACAGTTCACTATCTGCATTTACAGATACCTCCAGGCACGATGCTCTCTAAACACAGGAGGATTAGCCTGAAAAGGACCTTAGTTAGCACAACTGTCCTTCTCCTCCCCCAGACATCTGCATGGGTTACATAACTCACTGCTGAGCTGGGCTGAGACACAACTGCTACTGATGGAATGGTAAAACAGGTTGAATTGGCTGTTCCCAGCAGCAGCCACTGCCCTTGATTCCTCCAACCTCTGCTCTTTCCTCATTTCCTCATTTTCCACCTTTGTTGTTGCAACTGTGAAAGGTGCAGCGTAGAAAGTAAAGGCTGCTGCATAAGAATGAACAAAGGGATGTGGGAAAGTGGTTTCTGTAAAACTTTGGCTACTAGACCTAATAGCTAGACAACCTTTGTTTGGCTGTTTAACATGAGGAGGAAATACTCTAGAATTTCTGTGATCAAAGAATTAGGATTTTCCTAGGAAAAAAGACACTTACTTGAATGGTGTGTTTTCAGGTTCAATCATTGCTTTATTGCGGAGAAGAGCTGGTCCTGCCCCTACACCAAGGTCACTGGGGTAAGTATTGATGTAGTTTGGAGGTGGGCCTTCAAACTGGTCCATTCTATCTTGAAGAATTTGTTCCCAGTGTTCTAAATTTTTTATTACAGCGATGCCCAATGGAGATGTTACAGGCAGATCTAAACAGAAATATTAATAAAGTAAGGCTCAGAGAAAAAAAAATTATTTAAGTTACAGTGTGTATAAAAACTCTATAATAACAACCATAAAAAAAAATCTTGAAAGGAAATGTACGTGTTGGCAATTGTAATAAATAAGGTATTTAATTATTTAGATTTTAAAGTTAGAATTAAAAAGTAAAGTCTGACAGAAAGCCGCATATACAGAAAAATAAAATGTAAATCAGGATTTAGCATACCCGTGAATTCCAGACCAGCAATGGGAAAGAAGTTCTTAATGTTGTGCAGAACTAATTTTACCATTGTCAGATGTAGAAGAGCCCAGCTGCATAAAAAGAATAGATTTAGTTGTGTTAAAAAACATTAAGAGTTATCTACAGAGTATTTTTCTTCTTCAAGCAAATACCCAGGTTAGAAAAACACCGTAGAACAGTTCTATTTCATCTGCACCTCATTCAAAAACTCCATGCTTGAATCAGGAGTCTAAACCATTATTCTAAAGCTGGCATTGTGGTACCTTATGGTGAGTCTTAAAAAAGGAGATGTGCGTTTCTCATGTGTTTGTTTTCCCCTCCCCATAAAACTGCAAACCGCACAACTTTGACTTCCTAATCCCCTTTTTTTGGCAAGGAAAAGGGGAACTGTTACTGTGCTGAGAATTTGTGACTTCTGTAATACCATTGCCACAGGTAAATCTAACCAAAATATTAAAATTGTTTAACCTAGGTTGTATGGTGCAGAAGGATCCATTTTTTTTTAAATTTAGAAGCAAAGGTAAGCATATGACATAATTATTCTAAA
This sequence comes from Pardalotus punctatus, assembly GCA_013400915.1. NCBI lineage: Eukaryota > Metazoa > Chordata > Aves > Passeriformes > Pardalotidae > Pardalotus > Pardalotus punctatus. Next base: position 1,157,829 of record VZTX01020010.1, on the reverse strand, counting down.
ATAGTGGCAATTTCTGCTGACCTGTAAGAATTGGCATCTGTGTGTTCCTGGATCTGCACATCTGAGAGGAAAGCGTCATCCTCTTCCTCATCACTGTGAATGCTTTCATCGGAATCGTATATAACACCACTGTCTGATAAAGGGAGAAAGGGCTGCAATGCAAAGGAAAAGTCTGCTATAAAAGCAATAGTCTCATCTCTTAAGGTTCTCTCACTTCATTTATGACTCTCATAGAGTTTAAATTGATTTGCAGGCTTTTTATGTTTTATTATGAGGATAATATTCTGCATCCTACTACAAAGAGCACTCAAAACCTTCACTTTATTTTGTCTTTTAAAACTTAATGGATGAAACAAGCTTTTCTGAACTGTAACTCGCATTTTCCATTTTAAATTACCTTGGCCATAAAATAGTCCCACATGCTGAGTTCTGGAGGAATAAACTTCTCTTTGTAAGAGGGTCTTTCTGCAGGTACAGGTGGTGGTACATTGCTATCTTTTACTGGTCTTCCTGGCACCAGCATTCTCATATTGAACCGACGGCGGTGTTTATCCATTTCTTCTGATGGAAGAGGAGGTGCTAAATTCAGGCAATTAAAAAAAGCTGGTATTAATATTGCATCTTTAAAATGTCTGCATTTTATAACTGAAGCAACTAACACCACTCTTATTGGTACTAATTTCTACTGATTTAGAATCAAAGGAAGCCTAAATAAAGTAAGTGCAATCATAAAAAAGTTCACTTATGATAAATTCAGTAACTATGGCATTTAGACATTGCATATATGATGAAAAATACATTTTACTTTACATTTACATACTGGATTAAGTTCTCAGGAGATATAGCTTTTAAAAAGTTTTTTACCTGAAAAATTCCTCAAGAAGGAAATAAACTCAGAAAATTGGTTAAGAAATAAAGTCATATGTAAAATATCACTAAACAGTAAGCTGCACAATTAGCAGTTACTTAAATATAAACCAAGGAATTCTTAGGGTAGTGAAGAAAATTTGCATAGAAAGTATTTTTGACAGCTGAAGTCTACTTTAAAGTGTTATGATTTAAAATGCCTTAATAGTTACCAGAATATTAAAGTGGAATTTGTTTTTCAAAGTGTTATTGGCCAGGCAACATTGAAGATCACACTTACTTTATTACAAGGGAGCTAAGTATTTACAAACTATTCTTTTTGTCCAAAAAAGCCACTACCAACACTCATCTACACTGCAAGTCTTTACAAACCTTCATTACCATCCTCTGAAACATCAGAAGCTGTAGCAGCTTGAAGGTTAAAGGAAAACAGAATACATCTCAAATGAACATGACTTAAATAAGTTATTCATATTGTAACCTTATGAAAATAACTGCCCTAAGTGAGTTTAAGTTATTCCCTGAACGGCAAATATCTGTTGTGCATACTTGTAGTGGTGCAATGTCTTATTACTGTTTTGTTTTACATTCTGGATAGGGAATGTCTAATTTTTACATAAGTTTCAAGCCTATCAGTGATTTAAAAGTCTGAGTGATGTGATTTTCAGTATTGCTGAAGTTTATCACCAATGGCTGTATCTGTCTTTGTCTTCAGAGCCTGAATTCAATCTCCACTTTTGCTTTTCCTCATGCAGCATATTAACATTTGGTCATCTGTCTTTGTAAAATTCCTGGGTTTAGTTGGAGCTTCCATATGCATGAGCTGTTTTTCTGACAGATGAAGTTGGTATTTCTGCTCTGTGGTCTTGTGCTAGGTGAAATCCTACCTTGCAACAGAAACTCATTTCAGAAATAGTGTTTCCAAGTTATTGCAGTCGTTATATAACAACACTCATCTCTCATACAAAAACCCATTGGTATTATGGTGTAACACTGATTTACGTCACCTGTTTTTTTCCCCTAGAAACAATGGCTAAAAGTCCTGAAAAATGTTTATAAGCAAGCATCTAATGTTACTATTACTATTGTAATAACTATACAGTTTTTACGGCAAATTCAAAATGTGCTGGCTGCCATTACCAAGGACGACTGCAAGGCAATTACTTTTTTCTGCTTTTTTAGTTAATACAACTGCTTTCTTTCCAGCAGATTCTTTAAAAGGAAGGAAGGTTCCTAAAAAGTATAAAACGCAAACCATGAGTGTGACCTTTAGAGAAGAGGGTACCTGGGATGTTTTCGGACTGCCTGCGGGGCTTCACGAGGAGTTTGACGCCCCCGCCGAACACGGCTGCCCACATGCGGCTGTTGAGGGGGTGAGCTGCCAGCCGGAACAGCTCGTTACACGAGTTGGTGGCCAGGGCGTGGATGAGGAGGCTCAGGTACACGGCCACCACGGCCTCACACAGCAGGATGTTTAACTTTGGTTGGTCTTCATCCTGAGCTGAACTTAGGAGGTTGATAAGTGAACTCACACCTGCAAGAGGAAAAGTTCTGGAATTAAATGAGTAGGAGGAGAAATGGATAAAATTACCCGCGATTTACCTCTACTTTTATGGTAAACACTAGTAGAATTATGATGCTTTTACTCAGACAAAACCTACTACTAACAGTTTTCTTAAAATCATAAAGATCAAAATTACAAAAAGCCTCCTTGGGTCTGGGACTTTCACATTGTACTTGTCTCCAAATACTGTGGGTAGTTCAGCGTGCCTATGAAATTTCTGCACCATTTCCACAGTTTATGATCATACATTGGAACTAGCTGCTTTGATAGCTACACCAAATACACAACACATCTGAGAGTACTGTAGAGACAATTAAGAGAAGCAGCATTGCTAGGGGGTTAGGCAGACTGGAGGAAAACATTCTGGGATGACAAATTATCATTAAGTTTGTCCTAAAGATCATGGTCTCTTCTTCAAGCAAGATGCTTGCCATATAGAAAGTTTATTTGTATTTGTTTTGATACGTTAAAAAGTGAAAGGCTGTTACTATTTTGAGAACTAAGTTAGAAACACGTATCCATTATTGATTATTCACTATTTCATCCATCATACAGGACAGTGATAATGCTGGCACATGGAGCTGGTCCAGTGGACCTAAAAGTAATCTTATTTCAGTCTCACCAGGCCACTGAGCAGGAGATGAGTTTGGAGTTGCGTGCTCCTCGATGCTTTCCGTCCTCAGTCTGCGTCGATCACTCAAAAGCAGTCCTTGATAAACCATCCCAGTAAACTGATTTGCTTCTGTTTGACTGCTACATAAAAATAATTTTTTTTCTGATGAGAATGTGCGTGTCCCAAGTGAGAGTGACATCATATTTTCCTACTGTTTATTGAAAAACCCTGAATGGTTGGTATTATTTTATCTGTGTAATACTGATCAGGCATATCAAAGTTAGCAATGTGTAATGTGTAAAAATATCTTTACCCATATACAAACATTTAATCCCTTTTTAAGTCACATGCAGGAAGAATTTCCATTTAGGATACACGAAGTATACTGGAAATGGAGGACTGTATGAAAACTTCCCTCTTTACCTGTAGCTGTGGCTGTCACATAGTGCTTGATAAATGGATGCAGAAAGTGAAGCTGCTAAAGAATGAAGTGTGTACACCTAAAATAAAGAGAACGAATAAGCTAAATGTTTTATATAAAAGGTGAGTAAACTACATTTCTTTCTAAAGAATATTGGAAATAAGTTCTGCAGGACTGTCCTTGTTTTAAACCAAGTGCAAGAAATAGTAACTGAATGTTACTTTAAATTTACAATACAGTGCTTAGAAAATCACAACTGTTTGTTCAAGATAATCTGATGGCAGTCAACACCTTCTAATATTATGTCAAGATAATTAACTTGCTTCTAATACAGAACAGCCACAGTAAATGAGCATACTGAAGCTGTGATTAAGCATGTCCTGTTATGATAATGAATTTGATGGAATGGCTCCTGGAAGTTGTACTATATAATACTGCAGTTCAATGTAGTAATAGCTGCTCAATATGCATAAAATACAGAAAGTTTGTGTAGTCATTATATAATAGTTTTATCTAAATCCTCTTTTTTTACCTCAGTTATATGCTTATAAATTCCATTAGTCTCCAGGAGTAACAAAATAACTCTGGTTCTGCCTCACAATGCAACAAAAAGAGTCCAGTTCTTAAAAAGAGGAAATGCAAGGATTTCTTGAAAAGTTCAATAAATCCACAGTGTGAAGAAAATGGTACTGTCAAACTGTTAAAAAAGCAAACTTAAACTCACCCTGTGCTCACTCCTATCTTTTCCTGCTATCTTTCTATTTCCTCAAACATTAGGTCTTAGATTAAAGCTGTGAATTACCTTGACATCTTCAATATTAGGATGTGGTGGGGATTTCATCTGCACAATAGTGTAAAGTATATCATGGATGTGGTTGTTTAGGTACAGCACAGGATTAGCTATCACAGTTTTTGTGGATGCTATGCTTGCAGAAAGCAATGGTAGTGTTGTGGGTAGTGGAAGTGGAGACTGAAGTTGCTTTACAGTAGTTTCCTGTTTAAAAGAAAAAATTGTATTCAAAATTACGGCTTTGAGAAAAAAGGTTTAAAAATAGAAATAATTTTACATCTTAAATGTATTTCCCAGGTTATTTATCCTCTTCCACTGCTGTCTACTCAGTACAGACAACATCTTACTGTCAAAAGCAAGTTCTTATTTACTATAATAACAAGGTTCAGACTCAATAGCTGAGTTTGATGGAACATGTTTTGACTTTGTGCAGGAAGAGAACTTTCATGTAGTTATTAGGAAGTGTTGAGATTATCTATTAAGAAACACTAATTTAAAATATACTTGCAGTAGCACAAGTTGATACAACAGTCACTGGTCTGAGTTCAATAACAAAATCAAGTTTGCACTCATCTGAGTTTCTCAAGGGGAAACAAACAGAACTTTTTAAAATTCTTAAACATATATTCTAAGCCAAATAACACCAAATCAGCTGTTCCTTTTTGAAACAGGAGGAATATAGGACTAGAGCATGTTAAAAGACTTGCCCAGTATCAGATTATCTGCTGTGGCTCAGCTCGGTAATTAACATTTGCTGTAAAATATGTTTTTGTATGAAATGTAGAAAATGCCATAACACAGTAAAAGACAGCAGTACCCTGTCTGACTTTACATTATTTGTTGAGCCTTGATGCTAAGACCCCATTCCTTGTAGCTCCCTTGCATGATTTGTAGAGGTCTAGGAATGAGATTTTGTTTTATTTCAGTAACTGTGAATTTAATTTATTATATAGGTACCTAGAATATTGTGACCAAAATTATGTCATAGTAACACACATACTATGCTGCAGGTATACTATAAACAGCAACATTTATATTCCATAATCATAAGTAGCCTGGTCCTCAGTGTCACAGAGCAGATTCTTTAGAACCAAATAATCTGTATGTGGAAAAGCAGCGCACTTAAAAACCACATTCTTTCTCCAAGAACATTAAAATGATCTCGAGCATTAGACTTGAAGAACATTAAAATGATCTCGACCATTAGACTTGCAGAACATTAGCAGCAGCATCTGTCTAGGCACAAACGTATGCATTTGACATAACTGACAGTCTAGAACTGCTCACATTCATCAACAGACATGAGCTGAATTTCCTTTACCTGCTGTGATTCCTGCAGCAAGAACTTCAGCTCCATTCTCACCGATGCTAAACCTCCACCTTGCGCCCCATGAAGACTGCAGTAACTTAGAAAAACTCTGAGAAGAGCTTGGTTCTTCTGCAGCCACCACTTTCGTCTTTCCGCGTGCTCTCGCTTTGCCTGTAACCTCCGCCTTTCGATCTGGTGCCGTTCATACGAGCCGATGTCTGGCTTATCCATAATATCTTCGGGGTCAAGCAGATCCCCGTTTACTTTGGTATATGTTTTACAGTAATCTTTGTCCCCTGCCTCGTGGTTGCATATTTCATGCATAGCAGCAATCTCTTTTTCCAGCCAGTTGTACAGCTGAAATCTGAGCTTCCCTCCATCCACTTCATATCCTGTAGCCAAAGTCCTCAGTTCAGTCATCAGGATTTTCAAACAGGCTCTGAACTTCAGTTGCTCAGCAATAACATCAACCTCAGTGTCTCCTGCCTCAGAAACCTCTCCATGTGGTGTTTGTGCCATGCTGGTGTCTGTGCCATCTTCACTCTTAGAATCGGACTTCATCATTATCCCAACATCCTTGTCTTCTTCATCTGACCCATTTTTGTCTTCGCCCCAATCAAGAGTAAGAGGCTCATCATCAAATTTTACTGCTGGTTGACTCCAGTCAAACTGTGCTGAAGATTCAACAGTTCTCTCCGAAGCAAAGGAAGTTGAAATGGGCTTTGACCAGTCTATATCACCACTTCCTGTACCATCCTGCAGGGCTTTGGAATCTGAAACATCAGCCTGGATTGAAGGACTGGATGAATCTTTTTCTCCAGCTACAGTAGACTTTTTTCTTATTTTTGGAATTTTGGAAAGGACTTCAAGAGCTAGTACAGGGCAGCCCACTTTAAAATGAGCATTTGCAGTAGTGAAGAATAATTTTCTTTCAATAAGATTAATTTTATCAACAAAGCTTTTCTCAGTTTTTAGACCTAAGGTGGCCAGAGTTCCTTCTGGTGAGCTGAAGTATCTTCGGATGAGCAAAGGGTGGGTCCGAAGATAGTTGTAAAAACTGAATACAACAGGATTGCAGGATTTGACGATAACTGAGGAATTAAACAGATATCACATATATTGAAAATGTCTTTTAGATGGCATTACTCTGTTTAACAGTTATTGCCTGCATTAGAGATTTGTCAAAGCACAAAAACAAAGTCAATGTTGTGTCTAGTTACCAAAAGAAAATTAATTACTTATTCCCCCCCCCAAAAAAAAAAGGTATGAGCTGGATGAGTAGAAAGATTCTAAATGCTCTCATTTGTCTTGCAGTTACATTGCATTCAGCTAAGCTAAAAAGCAACTGAGATGATCATCCAGGTAGACTTCCCCATGGAAATTCCCAAAGGGAATTTGAAATCTATGTAGCCACCTGTCACTTAACATTCATTTTGAAGAGATGGCATAAGAAATCCTACTACAATACCGGTAATTCCTAGAAGCAAGAATGAGAATTTAAGTCCACTGGAAAAAAGACAAGCCAGCATTGGTACTAGAGAGGTATTGTAAGAAGTGCCAAGCAAAGCTCTCCTGAGCTTAGCTGACAGCAGGAGCTAAGTTTGGTGTTAGAGGGTTGGAGACAACCCTTGGGAAAAATGGAAATAGATATTTATATTGTTTTAAAGCATTTCTCCCACTCTTCTTCTTCTTAATAAATCTGTCTGATCAGATTAACATTTTTTCCCTTACCTGGGTTTTCATCATCATCTTTAGGTGTTTGTTCCAATAACGTATCCAGTGCTCGTGTGTAATCCTTCATTATCCAGTATGCAATGCTTCTCAGAAATGGATCAGAATGCAACTTAGTACAGCTGAATCCAGTTCCATCCTTCTGGCACCCCAAAATCTTTTCATAGAGAATGGAGGTGTACGTGACAGAGGTTTCAAACTCTGATTCATACAAACGAGCAATGACCATAGCCAACTGGATGTCTTCCATTTTCTCAAGGCACACCTACGACAAGCAGTGGGGAAAAGGTTGTTTTATGAGGGAAAGGGAGTTCTATCAAATAAAGTGAGTAGCAATATATGTTTACAGAACAGATAATTTTTTTTCTCATACATTCTTTGAAGTATAAATTAATCTTCAGGTCAAAAATGTGGTAAGTGATATATATCCAAGTAACATTTCCTTCTGTTTGGAAAGAAGTGTACTTTTCTCTTTCTAGGAATTTTAATATGCATAGCAGTACATAGCATTAAAAAATTAATATGGCAGAAGATAAAGATGTCTATTTTTATTCTATTTGGTAGAATAATTGTACCCTCCAACTTTAATGTTATTACATCACTGGTAAGATATTTTTCACACCATCTCGTGCAGAATTACCTCTCTGAGGAAAACACATTCTCAAGTGAAGACAAACATATCGTAAATAAATAGGCAGGATTACCAAAGGTTCTCTAACTCCCATCCTCTCCTGGGAGATACTGCTTAGCTTATGATCCTGCCCACAGCTCCCACCTGCCTTGTGGCAGGCAGCATCACAGCTCCACTAAAAAGGGATCCCAGGGCTGCTTCAGAAGAGAAGCCTTGACATCTTTTTTTTTTTTACTTAATGTTGTATCAGTAGGTCATGCAGAATAGCTGGAGGCTGAACAGTGCTGCAACTTAACTGTGCAGTGCAAACAAAGTTTTGCCAGAAAGGTCACAGCTGATATTCCCAAGGGTGCTTCCACTGAGGAATGGTGTATTTGAACAATTATTCTGGCCTTCAAATCAGCTTCCAAGTTGCTTTTCAGAGTAGTGTGGAGGTAAATGGTATGTGTGCAGGGCACAAGGGCGTCCTGTGTGGACATACCATCCCACTTGTGCTGCCACAGTTTGTGAAAACGTCATCAGAGAACAGCTTGTAAGGATGCAGTAACATAGGTCAAATTAGAAACTGAAACTTAATTTCTCAAAATCAGATACCTCTATAGCATCTTTTAGTGAACCTGCTAGCAAGAAAAATGCAGCTGACTGCTCAAAACGTTGTTTTCCCAACAAAGCAAAAGCATTTTTTAAAGCAGCTTTACGCCATCGGTCTTCATTGAAGTTGTGGCTGAAAAAGGCAGTCATCTTTTCATCATGCTGGGACCTGTACAAAGAAATGCAATGTATAGAGCTATTTATTATGTAACCTTAGCATTCTGTCACTTGAACAACATTACTTGAAATTAAACTCTACTCTTGAATGAGTTCTGCTTTGCATTCCTGGTTCAATTAAGATTTAATCAAACTTAAAGTTAGCAGAACTCACCTAAACAGACCCCACACCACTGCCTTTTTCTTCATAGCAAGGTAAAAAAGTGCAGCATCTAAGGCATCATTGTTCCTCTGGAACGAAGCTTTTGCAACCTGTGGTGAAAAAAGCCTACTATTATCAATGAAAATATAAGAGCTGCTTTTAGCTAAAAAGCCTGTGTTCTTTGTCACAGAGGATGGCCAGGTGACTGCATTATGTCTGCAAAGCAGCAAAGTAATTTCTGTGAGAATATTTTATTCCTATCTGACAGAGCTCTACACTGTAACACTTCTAAGAGTCAAAAAACCAGCACTATTGCAGATAGTAGCCCCTCTCAAGCACAGTGGGACATGAGGAATGTGCAAATAAAAATATTTCCTTTAAAATTGTTACAGTAACTCATACTATTGGGTGAAATTCCTCTGGCAATCCATTATTTAAAAATACTTAAGCTAACAAGAGTATTTCTTGGATGAACACTTTGGGTTTTATATAGGACTCTGATGTAATTGTACTTGATTTGGAGTACTAGGACAGCTGTTTTGCTCCGGGATTCTTTGATTAGACCTTAACTTTTAAAAATGTATTTTCACATTAGATGACTTGGAAATTGAATACAGTAGGCACACGTAACAGCATGAAGCTCGAATTTATAACCAGTAAAAATTACCTTCTCGATGCACCTCCGGAGAGTGTTGATATTCCTGACCCACCAACCAATACCCATAGCTCTCAGTTCAGACCACTGTGGGTCTCCCTTCTGGATAGCAGGAATCATATTGATCAACTCCTCCTCAGCCTCAGAATGGAAAGCCCATGCAAAATGGCAAGTTGACAGGCCTAAACAATAACATAAACCAATATGATTCAGAAGACTAAGAGTTGTTAATGAGCAAATGGAATATGTCAGAGATGCAAAGTGGGATCTCCAACCCAAGAGTTGGGTACATCTGAGAGAGAACGATTCCCTCAATAGGAATTAGAGCTGTTAAAGGAACACCTGAAATATCTTCTTGCTTGTTAGGGATGTTATCTCCTCAGTACTTTCATCACTTTCCACCACCCCATTCATAAATTTACAAGAATTGTACGTTGAAAGACTGAAGGAAAAATACTGCTATCACAGAAGCAAACCCATTCTGGGCCAGAAACCTTTCTCTCTGCTCTTTAGGTGGCAACTTTTCAGTATTTCACAACAGCATTTACTCAGATTGACCAAGAAAAAACCTGCCGGATGAAAATGATAAAATATTCTTTAAGGTAAGATAAGCCCATGCTCATGTAAGGAAATGTCTTAATTCTCCCAGCAGAAACAATGAATTACACATACAATCAGTATTTTAGCTGGTTGGAGAACTTATTTGTGCCTCAAACTGGATAGGTCGAAATCTTCTCCTCTAGAGCTATACTTTTTTGCTATTTACAGTGCATGTAGGGAAGCCTATACTAAGCCTTTGCAAAATAATGGCCTTAATGAAACAGAAAATTAATATGCAGATAATAGAAGCATCATAGTATAAAGGAAAGGTAAGCAGATGCCGTCAGTGAAGCGATGCTCCCCCGCAGGGGTTACCTTGGTGCAGCAGCTGGACGCGGTACAGGGGAGGCAGCGATGTCAGAAGGCAGGTGTGCAGGCGCATGGCCAGCACGTACCGCAGGCCACATTCATCCAAGGTGTCCCTTCCTGTGCAATATAAAATACACTTTGGAACATGCAGCTGACTACAGCAGACATACAGACAAGTTATCATATACGGGGTGTGAGGAACCTATGTTTCTAAGTCTGCTGAGAACCTGAACTACAAGTTATTTATTACGTATGAACTACAAGTAGATTCTTATATTTGTTTTTCTTTCTTACTGTATCTAATCTGAGTAACTGATGCTAGCATTCAGCTTTGTTATCCCAAAATACTCAAGGACTAAGTTCACCTTTGCTGAGAAGAACAAGAATGTCAATTCAATAATATGTCAGTTACTAACCTGAGTAATTCTTATCTCTGTTCTCATCTAGTTCAGTGCTTGTCATGGCCACAGTGTCTGCCAAAGCTACAAGGAACATCTGCTCCAGTCGAGTGAGGCCTGGCAGACTCGAGTGCATCAGGTGGCTTGAAAGGACACTGGCGTGTTCTCGGCCAAAGTAAGTTGGCCCATACTGTGACAGATTAATAACTTTGGATTTACTCTCCCTCTTTTCAGGCTCAAAATCTATAAAGTCTTCGGTTGTAACAGGTTGAATCTGGAACAGATCCGAGTACTGATCCTCTGTTTTCCTCTTTGCATGGTCTTCAGAGCCCTGAGGTATTTTAGAAGTTTCTTCAGAAACATAGGTGGCATCCTGATCTGCAGCAAGCAGTGCATACAGTGGCAGCGGGGGAATTGAGTCTATCTCCGTGTAGTCTCGAGTACCATCTTTCCCAGCAGTGATGGTATCCTTTGCAGTGCTGCCACTCACGCTGATGGTGCGAGAAAGGTGCCGTTTAGGGCCAGTCCCTTCTCCAGCCTCTGTGTCTTTGACTATTGCAACTTCTCCGGCAATGCATTTAACTAAATGCGATAGAATGGCTTTGGCTCGGCGAACTTTACCCAGGTCCATAAGTTCTAATAACTGGGTTGGATGATACTGGGGTAGAGTAGGTGAAAGAATATGAGCAGCTTCAAAGAGGCCCCCATCCTGAATTACAGTTGGAGTGCCAAAAACATCATCCACAATGCCTGCCCCATCAATTACACTGGTCTTCTTCACTACGGCGCTCGTTTTCAATGGATCTTGTGTTGTTGAGTCTTCAGAAGTAAAAACATCACTTTCTCCATTGCCAAACTTAACCGCGTGTTTCCACTGGGCATAAACGTGCATTTCACAGTCCATTCCCACCACCAGTATTCCATCTCTCACCCAGGACAGAGAGACAGGCAGGGAAGGAGTGCCATCCACGGATGATACCAGATCAATGGACCTCAGCAACACCCACTTGGACTTTACACCTTGCTTTATGCTCCCTCCTAGTGGCAGGGTGATGACAGCTACTCCCTCCTTGCTGCTGGTTTGATCCGTTACAATCCCCGAAAGCCTTCCGTACATGAAGATGTTGGCACCCACTCCAACTGTCAGTATATGTGAACCATCTTCTTTTGAAACCCAGTCCAAATGCACCAGATGCTTGATACTGGGCACCAGGTATTTGTCTTTATTCAAAAAAGCGTCTGATTTACTGTAAACAAATAAATTACTATCTACGCTGACCCTTGAGTCAAGTACACTTCCAACCTTAACTAAATCATCCAGATGAATTGTCTGTTCCAAAACCCACTCTGATCCTCCAGTAGACTCACATTCAAGTATACAAACATGCATGGAAAATTCTTTGGAAACAAACCCATTATGCTGTATGGGTTGTTTGTACGCTACTGCGAGACGTCCTGTGTAAGAACAGCTAACAGCAACTGGCCTTCCTACTATGCCCACTGTACTGCTGTTGTCTTCCCCTTCGTCGTTCATTAGAGGCCATTTTCTCCAGTGGTAGGTTTCCTTCTCTTCAGTGTGGCTGTTCAGGTCTGTCTCTACAGTGCATCTCCAGAACCGCACTCTGTTGTCCGAACAGGACGTTACTATCAAATAAGGTGCGAGGCAGACTGGGTAAATTGATGAGGAGCTCAAGTGACCTAAGTTAGAACAAATGTATTTACTTTTAGTAATAGATAGTAGAATGCTTACTAATGATTAAGGCAGACATAACAGAGTCTACCTACTGCTAGAGGACTTTACAACTTGGTGTTATTTTTTTTTAATTTGGAGTTGGTAAGGGCAAACAATATTAGGGCTGGTAACAGTCTTGCAGCTTGGACATTACTTATCATCTGCATTTCTGGTCACTATTCAGAGAACATAAACTGGAACTGAACTAATTCAGAGAAAGGCTGTTAGAACAATGAGAGGAATACAAAGTCTTAATCAGATGAGATTAAGGAAGTTAAGACTGGGCTCATATTGCCTACCAAAAGGAAACCTAAGAGGGAAAGGGGAAAAAACCCCCAACAACCAGACAAAAAGATAGAAAAATAGAAGACAATAATAATAATAATATAATATATAATATTATAAAATATAATAATAAGTGCCTCAGATAAAAAAACACTATATACCAAACACAGTAATGCTGATATATGAGCAAGTGGGTATAAACTGTTCATTAATAAATTAAGACTAAAAGTTACATTTCCAACTATTAGAGCAGTAAGTTTGAGAAACAGCCTTCCTGTAGGGACTCAATACGTTTATGGGAGAATAACATGACATGGGCACAGTGATTTGAAGGCACTTTTTCAGTCCCGTGTTTCCTGTATCAGTAAATCAGAATCTTACAGGTTGGGAAGATACAATCCTATAAACTAGGAGAAAATCAGTGGAACACCTGTACAGAAAAAAATGTTAGTGTTACCTGCTGAAGGAGTTGCTCTTACTACTTCCACACCCACAGGAAGATCCAGAGGCTGGCAGTACACAAGTTTGGAGCTCAGAATGAGTTTACTAGCAGTCTGGAGATTAGCAATTGATGAAGATCGTGGAATGGGACTTGTGCCAGGTGATACATCTGGAGAAGAATCCACAGTCTTTTGCTCAGGTACACTAAGCTTATTATCTGCTGAAGATGCTTCAGTTGGTTTTGCTATATAAAAAAATGGCCAACAGTGTTAAAAATTGTTTATAAGGACAAGACATGAATATCTGATAACCAAATTTATTTGTTTTTACAAGAGTTCAAGTTGCACAGAAAATAATTACATGATGTGAGCAGGCTGTGCCAGTTTTATTGCGTGCTGTGACTATTCATTTAAGACATCCATAACATTCTGAAATACTGATAGTTTGAAATAAAGAAGCCACTGCTTAAGTACATTACTTACCCTATCAACACATTTTTATATTGTTATTGGTATAGAAAGCAACTAGTGTTGGTAAGGAATCTTACTGCTTCTATTGCATTGATATATTATTCTGAAGATCTTTGATTTTTAGGCTTCTGCTTGACAAAGGTGACACAATTTGTTTTATAATAAACCACCAAAGTTTATTTTAAATAATATGATAGAAACGCCTCTAAGAAAATTACGATCGCTCACTCACCTAAACAGGCTTGCACAGATTTGAGATGAAGATGCCACATCTGAAGAACAGAACAGCCACTGCTGTCTTTTTCAATTACTACCAGGTAGAACTTCTCTGAGAAAGGTGGTGGACGATACCCTGCAATTTAAACATATTATATATATACAATATGTAAACACATATATTCATATATGGTAATGAAATTTATATTCAACCTAAATAATTTTCCATTAAAAAAACCCCAAACCCCATTTTTATCTTTGAAAGAAACTGTTTGTTTATAAAACAAAATATTCAAACAGTACCACTAGTAGCATGCTTTAACTGACATTTTGTTTGTGCATGACAACAGAAGAATTACAAAACAGACACTGACTTATAGACAATCTGAGTATTAATGGCAAATCTAATTTATTAGATATCTGCCTTCCCATTCAGTTTGAACTATTTTACCAGATTATAAAGATTCTTCTACCTGCCTGCTTTCTTCCATTTTCTTTTGAAGTTTTAAGTCTACTACCAAATTCCCCAGTGACTTTCCATTGTATTAACTTGCAAGCCATATATATTCACTTCACCACCTGGAACTACCTATTGGTGCAGAAAATGTGCTTTTGTTCTGTTCCCATTTTTATATGTAACATAAATATTTTGAAAAATGTACTTTGTCAAATAAGTTGTTTCACTCTAAGCAATTAGAATGTCTTTGTTTAACACCATTTAACAACAATTCCTATGAGCAAATCCTAACAGCCATTTCACTGAATTCATTTGAAAGTAAATTACCACATGCCAGCTAAATTTTAGCATTCCTTAAGAACATTTTTGGTACCTATAAAATTTATATTAGTTGTAGTTTATGCTATACCTTGTGATGGCTGGAAAAATATCTCTGTTTCCTTCCCTTCCACATCTTCCTTATGTGGTTTGTATCCCAAAATGAAGTCTTCTTGGAAGACATGAAGCAATTGTGTGTTTGAGCCACACTGAAACATTGAGCAATTGTTATGCTTCCAGAACAGTATAGCAAAATTTGGTACTTATGCAATTATTTCCTTTGTGCCATCTAGCTACCAAGGAAGAACACTTTCACTTATAATACTTAAAATTATCATCAGAAAACCAAAATATTTTCCCTTCATATTAAGAACAGCATGTTCTAAAACCCATCATTTGTATGTTGAAGTAATTTCACCGAGTTCTACCAGGACAGACAAATTCTGTAATAACACTTCTGCTGCAGTTATTGACAGATGAATTAGGATTTGATTCATTTTTTATTTCTTTGGCATTGAATAGATGACAGTGGCAAAAACTCTCAGACCTAGCCCTCTTCAGTGGGAAGACATGTCTGCAGTGAATTGCTTGGGGAATCTAAAAAAGGGAACAAATTGCAGATTTTCCTTCTCTCAGATATCTTAACATCTGTCTTTTCTGACAGCACCATATTTCTTTGCAGTAACTCTACCTCGCTACGAAGAAGGCTGCTCATGGTGAAATCCTCCCCTGCTGGCAAGGAAAAATATGTCCCCCAAATACAGTAATGGCAAAGCTAGCATGCTGCAAAAAACACCTTTCTTCCAGAGAAACAAGGTAAGAGTATTGCCTGTACTCATTTATAAAAATCCTAGGAAAACGTTTTGTAAATCTGTACTTAAATTTGAAGATTCTGTGTTATTGATACTTAAAAGACAATACAGAAACACTTATTTATAAACATCAAAACCCCACAGTTTTCTAATTAAGAATGGTAAGACTCACTGTTTTCACAGGCTGCTAACAGAAAACAGCACTGGAACATGTATGATCAAAATAACTGAGTAAGAACAAGGTTTAATTAAACCTGATCATTGATTGAAAAGTACAGCTGTGCTAATTAATAGATATAAATTTGGTTTACAATACAGACACAAAAAACCTTGAAGTCATACCTGGCTATCGTTCTTACATTTTGGATAGTTAGATCTAGTTTTTAGGTTTGGGCTTTTTAGTGTTATTTTTGTTTGTTTAGGTTTGAGGGGATTGTAATTCTTTTTCCTTTACATTACAAAGCCTTGGAAACGAGTCTTTATTAAGTTGTGTTTTCATCAAGAATTATGCTTAGAAAATATAGCTGTTCTCTAAACATGAGCTTTGAGCTCTTAGCAACTAACAGAAAGTTAGCTTAGTAAAATGCTCAAGGTATCTCAATATTCACAAAAATCCAAGGCAGTCATTGTCACCATAGAGAAATGTCATCCTTTTTACCTCTTTTCAACAGATTAGGCTAATTAAAAACCAAAGTTATTAAACACCTTTATGTGATATCCTAAAGAATGAACCATTTATTTACTTTGTTAGTTATCGCATCGAGCTCAATGATACATCCTGGCCGAGCAGTAGATTGTTGGCTCACAATATTAAACACCTCCCCAATAAGTTTCTGAAACAGAGAAAAATGAGTAGAATTAGTATATTTTTCCTTTGGACAGAAGAAAATTGCAGTTGCTTATGATAAACTGATGCTTCAATTTTTCTTGTTGGCACAAACCATAAGAGAGTTTTTGCAGTTGTCACTTTGGCACTCATGAATAATGTGTTTATCAAATCATTTGCACTGTTGTGGGTGGGCAGCTCTTCACAGGGATGATACACCAGGTTTTTTGGAAGCTAAATATTTTTAATTTAAAGATTTATCCTTGCATAATGCAACATAATGTATCTGTGCAATGAGAAACAATATACTGTTTCACTTTTTTCTTCAAGCTTCAGGTTTTGTCACAACATGTAGAAAAAAATACCAGTACAACTTATATATAAGCTGAAAGCTCTATTGATTTTTCGCTGGAATGTTCACAGTCATTGCTCTTAGAACAGATTCCTCAGACTGATCTGAATACTGACAGGCCCTGTCTTGCAGGATGGTTTATAGAATAACAGAAGAATGGGAAAAAAGGAAAGATGTGTTTCTTTATACAGTAACAGTACACAGTCAGGCTTTACTTTTCTTAAAGTCACAGAAATGACAGATAAGAAGAATGAAAATATTTGTTATTGAAAATAAAAAAGCTAATATGACCCTTAGCTGATTCCCTTATATACCATCATCTGTGCCCTTCCTTATAGATCAATGTAACTTGGGTGTAAACACCTCAGTCTTGCTCTTCTGTATTCACCTTCCCTTTTGCTCTTGATCCCCTCTCCTGAGAGGACAAACTAAGAAATCCTATTTTTCCTTTTCCCACCTGCCACAGCTTGGGGAAACTTCTCTGGGAAATTTTGGTTCAGTGCAGACACTTTTAGTAGTAATGCCACATTTCTTCTGCTAATGCTTTACAGCAGCAAAACACGCAATTATGCAAGATGTAATGCAAAAGATCCTATACATGGAACAGCATAAAAATCACACAGAACTGAAGGAAGAAAAACCACTGGAAGGGGTAAAAAGTAAGTTATGTTAGATTTTTTTTTTAAAGTTTCAAACCAAACCATTGCTACATAAAACTTACAGATGATTCAGGATCAGATAATTCATCCAGAAGTTTTCGTGCATCTACAACAGCTTGATAGAGCCTCAGGTTTTTGCCATCTGATGCAACAAAGCAAGCACTAGCAGAGTTGCAATAGGTACCTAACAGAAGACACAAATTCATAAAGAAAAAAAGGCAGTCAATGGCATCAGGCAGTCTATTACAATCCTCAGTATATGAATATGCTTCAAACATAATTTTCATAAAGCATTGAAGCAAAAATGTGTGCATTAATAAACCATTATTTGAACTTTGAAATAATCCTCTTTCTGTTAATTTATGTAACTGAACCACCTCCAAAAGGTTCAATAATCTAAGGTGAATTCATATATATTTACAACCACTATTCACACATGCCAACCCCAGTCTGTAGGACACCTAAGGGAACGCTGCCATTGCCTGCAACCGTGATGTTTGAGACACTGTCACCTCCGGGGCATTGCTCGGAAGAGCCAACTCCAGGCTCCCGAGCTTGTCAGAGACAGTTCAGAGTAGGAGTCTAAGGGGAAGTTGTTCAGCCATATTTTTCTTCCTTGTGTATTGTCTCTAGGCTCTTTGCATAAAATTCACCTCTAGGAATATTTCCTTCTGCCCTGCAGTTAAAAGTGCAGATATAAAAGTGGAGGGAGAAATAGATCTGTCTGTAGTTCTGAAAAAAATATGAAAATTATGTTTAGAACACACTTTGTGGGACACAGACAGCCCAAAATGTTACTGTGTAAACAGAGAAAATGGATTTGTTTTATTTTAAATCAAAGATATTATGTATTTATAACCTGGCATTAGTATAAAATTTAACGTTACGCTCACAGCACAAATGGCATTTAGTACTGTATATAAAGATGAGAACTCCTATAACAGCATCTTTGTCATAATGAAAAAAATAAGTATCTGCATGGCTGGACAGAGTAACATTTGTAGAAGTAGTTTTCTTAACTGCAATGGAAAGTCCTAGAATTAAAAACTGAAGAATTGTCCACAGGCATCATACATCACATGTTGTACTGTCTGACCTCTGAAAAAAGTGTTGTTTGTAGTTCTGTAAAGTTAATGTAGTCTATTTATTTAGAAATATCCCATATTCCAACTGGGCTTTAATAAGTCTCTGATGGTCTGAAGAATATCAGCATTGTTTCAGGATCTTCTAAGGAGTTTTTAGCCAGCATGTTAAAGGAATTTGATAATGCTGATTTTGGCTGAAAATCTTCCCCAATAATTCTGATGTTCAAGTGGTCCAAACACTAGTTCTGTTCAAGCCACTGCCCCTGTAGCTGCATGTGGCCAGCACCCCCAAGCCACCAGCACAGGCGCATTTGCGATGCACGTCAGTGCAGGGTACTCAGGGAAGCTGCCTGGAGCTCTGGGGAAAGGCATCATCTTGTTCTCTGTGGGAGCAAGGAGTGCTTACTCACACAAAGGACTTCCTGAGTGTCAGCTGATCCACAGGGACTGCAGACACGCTCAGACCACGGCAAGTGTTTCACAGTAGCTTAGCCACAAACGCAATAAAAATGCTCGCTTTGCGTAATACAAGCAAATCTTTGAAAAGTTAATGTAAATATACTCCAAATAAAACAGTAATTTATTTTAGCAAATTGGTTCTACAACTCACGGTGTAAACTCTGTATGGAAACATGCCAAGTATACTCACCAAGGCAATAGCTGGGAATAAGTGTTGGAAGCCAGGCTACATTAGAGAAAGCTGAGGTGTGAAGAGAGTTAATTCGAGCCAATTCGGACACTCCTCCAGTGTAGGATAAAGGCCCTATGGGGTCTACTCGCCACAGAATCAGCTCACTGTAGATTGCATTTGGGTCATGGAATGTACGGGTTGCTGCATTTTTAAGTTGCTGCTTAGAAGAACCTTTCCTGTGTTTAACTGGATCCATCATCCTGCTGATCCTGTCAGAGTCCCAGGAGCTGTCTGATTCGGGAGTTAACAGAGCATTGTGGTGGGAAGATGTCAGCAGCAGCGGCAGAACAGAATGGCAGGCCAGATCATTGAGGTGAAAGCGGTGTCCACAGTACCTGAACTTATGGGATACAGTGAGCACAGTAGTGAAAGCTGATTTATCAGCAAAAGTAACTGCCCACTGATTGAGAGAGCCATCTATGTGTTTGGAAATCATCATTACTACGGGAGAAATGATATTCACACTTGTGCTGTCCTGGGAAAAGCTTGGTCCTTTATTTGCTAGAGTATTATCTGGAAAGTCCATTGTCTTCTGCTGCACAGCACTGCTGTCTTTTACAAAGACAGGGCAGGCATACATCATTATATTTTTGCTAAGGGAACTAGCATCTCCAGATGGAAATGCAACAGGAATCCTAGAAGAAAATGAAACCTAAGAAAAAAAAAAAAGAAAAAATTAAAATATATGAACCCAGCTTCAGCCTGAATAAAGGCTAGCTGTGTTCAGCTCTAAGGGAAAGGGCACAGTATTTGTTAACATCATAAATAATAAATCCATTTTGAATATACAGTACCTGAACTTGTCGAAAGATGCCTGGAGTGTATTCATCTAAGTACTTCACATGCCACACCAGAAAGGTACCATCAACAGGATGGATAGTAAAAAGCATATCTGGATTCCTGTTCCATTCCGTTAGGAGCAAGTCGATTTTCCGGTCTAACAAAACTGTTGGAAGAGGCAGGCGTGGGCCTGCTAGCAGAGACGTTTTGGGGCTTCCCTCTCTTTCCCCATCTTCATGTTCTGATGAGCCTGTACCAGTCCCTGTCTCTGATTCTCTGTCTATAGACAAATCTGCAACAGGAAAGAAATACGCCATTTCATCCATTGCAAAGACTTCCCTATCAGTTTCCATTCAAAACACAGGATTTTTAATCTGCTGGTAGTAGGATCTGGTAAGAACTAACCAGATTACTAACCATGATCTAACTTCATATGTAAGCTTTTCTCTTTTTCTTCCATTTCTTCTTCCTCTTCCACTTCAACATCAAAATCTTGTTCTAGTTGTTGTTCAGAAATTTTTCTTAGATGCTCCATGAATACTTCAATAGAGGATGTAAAATGGAATTCTTTATTGTTCAACCAGTGGACAACGAAGCCTCCACTTCCTTCATCTATATTAAAAGCTGTTCCAGCCAAGACTGAAGGAATATCTGTGGATATTTTTAGACAAATAAAAAAGATAAATATTAAACCATATAAAATATATATGAAGCTATATATTAAGCTATATATTAACTACTCATCTTTTTATACATATATATATATATATGTGTGTGTGTGTGTGTGTGTGTATGCATGTACACACACACACATTTAACTTATTTTAGGTATAACAATTTGTGCCTGCAAGATTAAAAGAGGTAAGATGCAGATCAAGTTTCTACATCCAATTGTAATAAAAACAGTGAAGACATTTTAAGGTCAATAAATTTACATGAAAATTTACTCTTATGTGAATGGTAATGATACTCAATGGTTCTAACCACTCAGTTTCGTATGTTGCAGTGTTGACTTTCATGTACAATTTTTAGGTAAAGCACATCACCGCTCTTTAATTTTTTCCTTCTTTAAAAATACTGTGCATTATTCTACAAAACACAGCTGGCTTCCCACCAAAGAGCTCTGGTACAGCTTTTTTTCAATCACCACATATTCTGTAGGATGCAGTTACTCTATTCATCATATACCATGGCTCCCCAAACCCAAGAATCAAACACCAAGCCAAGTGGGAATTTAGGCTTCTTTTACCTTCTCATCTGCAAAGATGAATTTAATTTGCTTGTA
Organism: Pardalotus punctatus; assembly: GCA_013400915.1. Classification (NCBI taxonomy): domain Eukaryota; kingdom Metazoa; phylum Chordata; class Aves; order Passeriformes; family Pardalotidae; genus Pardalotus; species Pardalotus punctatus. Next base: position 1,136,622 of record VZTX01020010.1, on the reverse strand, counting down.
AAGGTGCAAAAGGTACTCAGAATAAATTCAGTTTCATTTGCTTTACAAAACTCTGCCAAATAACAGACTTCCTACAAGTTCTCTGTATGCGACTAGGCAAGGCTAAGAATGTGCATCTCAGCCCCCTTTATCTTTTCCATGTTGTGCAAATATATTATTGCAGTCTAACAACTGGTTGTATTTCACCTGTATTAGGGTTGATGCTCGCTGCTATGTGGAAGTGACCAAGGGCATTTGCTTGATGTGAAATGTGGCGCTGAACTTCGTGAGTGCCCTGCTGATCTGGCAGTACATCTGTGTGGGTGACAAGAACCGAAGATCTCCTTTGTCCTTTCCTCATATTTTTCAAATGATGAATTGTCTGTTGTAGTTATGAAAATAAATTAATAAATACTAAAACTGCTGTAAGGTAAATAGTCACACTTCTATAAAGCCTATAGCTTCTTTCTACCAAAGAAACGAAGACTGATTTCAAAGGGATTATTTTAAATAGATTTCAACAGAGATTAGTAAAACCTATGCACATCAGATCTGTCCAAAAGCAAAGCTCTTCTTACAGCCTTCTAAAAGTTCCTTTAATATCTGCTCAACAACACCACAAAAATACACAGCATTTTGCACAACATTCGTGAACAAGATTAAAACAATCGAAAAGCAGCAACTTTTGAGATATAATTTTATAATGAATTATTTTTGTATGACTGAAAATTCTCAGAGCTTGTGGAGAGCACAACAGATTTAACAGCCCAAAGTGTAATTGGTCCCAATCTCCCTATTTGTTGATGGCCATGATACGTAAGAAGTAAAAACTTGGTCTGGTTGTAATAATTTACAAATGAGTGGTGAGGTGGTTTTTCGTTTTCTTTTCTTTTCTTTTTTTAAATTTTGATAGGTCTTCTCTTACTGTAAACTTAATAGACTTGATAAGACTATAAGCCTGTCACTGAAACAAAATTATCAAATGAAGTAACTAAAAATTGAAAGAGTTTATTTACTCCTTTCATTGTCTTTATAATTATAGACTTTCAGACCCAATCAGAATGAAACCATCATTACTCTTCCATATTAAACATTCTCTCTTCCCATCACTATTAGTTAACTACAGAAAAAGTAAATGGAGTTTTAAAAGCATGCTGCTTGGATGCAGAGTTGCAGTCTCTGACTTTTTCAGGGTTTAGTAACAGACTTCAAAACCTGATACAAAATAATTCAGACTATTCTGTTGTGCTTTAAGGACTACATTATACACATTCTTAGAGCTTTACATCCTTAAATATTTAAAGTTTTAAGAATCGCAAAATAAAAATCTGACAAATTAACTATTTACTTGTACCTCTAGTGCATGTTGTATGGTGTCCTTTTGCTTCCCAGACTGGGAGATGGTGCTGCTGATGCTGGAGGTGGTGGTTTCGCAGATCTGCTCCCCGAGCAGAGTGTCCTCGGGTAACAGCGTCTCTGCCCACAGCCGGCAGATGCCATCGAGGCACGACGTGAGCAACACGTTACAGACCAAACCCCTGAGGGCAGACACGGCAAAATTACTGCCTGTGGAATTCAATCAGCTCTGCAGACACAGCAGAAATTAGGGGAGTGTACAAGTATTTTGTGGTTTTTGTTTTATCTAAATTTCTGTTTCTCCCCTCACCGAAGGGTAACGTGACCATCATTATGAAACTAGGTGGTACAGGAATTTATGGGGAGATGTTGGTATGCTTTGTTTCTTGAAAGTATAAGAAGAGAAATCTCGAGTTCTTGATGGCAAAACGTTAGGCAGAGTGTTAAAAAAACACCTGATCAAAGGCTCACTTGCTTTTTTAAAGAAGAAAGCTTTCGAACCTGGGCATGTACTTGCTGATGTTCCGCCAGGAAAATCCTGTCACTGCTCGGGGATGCGCCAGATAAACAAAGGAAAACTGCACGTCCTCTGAGCTTTTCTTCTTTTCCTCATTCTCTTGGGGCAGGAGAGATGACTTCCAACCAGTCATAGGATACCAAACCTTTAAGAGGCAGTCATCCTAGGTAAAGCAATAAAAAGCAGGATGTTAGGTGGCTATAATTAAAAATGCAACAAAAAGAAAATCCCAAGTAAGAAGGAAACTGCTGTGCTGGTAGCATTCATGAAAACTTGGCCCGGAACTAAAATTCATATCACTGTTTAACTAACAGTAAATGCAAGCAAAAAATGCTTACCTATTCAGACTTGTAAACCAAAGGGAATGAGAGGGTGACATTAAAGAGAATTGTTAATTGAAAACTTAGCTTGAAGATTTATTTGACAAAAACTATTGCAAACGGAAATAGAACTGATAATTGAACCCAGAATTCACTAAATAGAAAACCTTTTCTTTATGGTGAATTTTATACCAGTTTAAATATATGTGTGTTCTACCATAATGATCTTATTACTTTCAACAGAAGGATTTGTTTATGTATATCTGAAAATCCCTCTAAGCATCCTTCATAAAAAAAAATAAAATATATATATATATATGTATATGTACACACATGTACACACATACGTACAAGTCTATATCACTGTCATTCATGCATTCAATAAGAGTACATAGCTAAATCAAATTTCTCGTTGCTGAAATTCATGGAACTACACAAAAATACAGCACTACCGGAGACCACAATTTACCTTTGCTTAGACTACAATGGAGTGTATGGTCCAGGACTATTCATATTACTTACTTCTGTCAAACAAATGCAAAATATTGCAAAAACTTACTTAATTATTCTTTTTTGTCCTTACCTTCCCAGCTGTTGCAAAATATTCACCATCAGGTGACCATGACATCAAATGTACTGATGTTGCAGTCCTGCAGAACACAAGAGCAAGTAAGGTCTGTTTATTCAAAAATGTTATTCCATAGGTATTTAGTTGATTCAGTGTTACTATTCATTATTTAAGTATTAAGTAAAAGTTAAATTAAGTGTTTTATAGTTGTTTTTAAACATAGTTTATGAATAGCAGAAGCATAAAAATATTTGCTACAATGAAACAAAATAGTATTTTCACACTTTAATGAGAAAACAGCTCATAAAAATTCAGTTTAAGTCCAGCAAGCCTAGGTTAGATTCAACAGGAGTGAGGATTTTTTATTTGGAATAACTTACATAGTTTAAATTTTATGATATTTAAAAGCACATTTTAAAATACAGGTGAGGTAGCATTGCATTTCTCTTAAAATAAAAATTATCTCACTTGCACTGCCAGACACATTTCCAGTCATTTAGAACAGGGAGAACTTTATCATCCTTGATCTGATTGCTGGCATCATCATCTTCATCTTCCTCTAGAATGTCATCAGACGGAGGGGCCCACAATTGCAGAAAGTCTGTTGCTGTCAGTAACCTGTTACCTGAAAGGGAGCAATAACAAAGCTATGGAACCAGGCTGATGAAGGCATATTGAAAATTAAGCCTCTCATCATATTTTGTTGTGAATTATTCAGAACAAGTTGAAAGCTAAACTTTTTCAAGTCCATTGTAAATATGACAGGGTATTCTATAATCTTACACAGCTGGTTTTATTAAAACATTTTGGATTTATAGTATCTTTTAGGAAAGAACACCAAGATTTTTGGGTGACTTTGGATCATAGAACCATATTTACTAATATGTAAATAAATACACAGACACTTTATAAAGATCCATGTCTAGGTACATTGCTGACTTTAATTGTGCTAAAGTTCTATTTAAATGATTATTGATGATAATTTAAGTCAGTTAACAACACTGTGATTCCCAAACTAAGATATTGCATAAGAGACTCAAACACTTGGCACAGCATCTTAACAAATGCTAACTGTAACCTCATTTTACGCAACACTGCCTGAGAAAACGTAATTTAAAATTTCCATATTCAAGCTCTCACTTTATTACAATAAAAATATTTTGTGTTCAAGTCATTCTAACTGCACGTCTTGAACAAATATTTCACAAACAGTGCATTACCTTGAGGATCCCAGGCCAGGTTGTAAGTCATAGAACTGAGGAAGAATTGCCCAGTTTTTAGCCATTGACACTTCAGTTGCTGTAGTTTAAAAACAGTAAAGGATTCTCACATCAACAGCAAAACATAAAGGTATTGGGATTTCACAGAATCACAGAATCTTTTATTTTTATAAAAAATTGCTGTTAAGCCTGTTGCAAAAATATGCAGTGGTAGATTGCTACATCTAGTTTTAATATGCTTTTAAATTGTTTTGTAAAATGTAAATGCATCCCAGGGTGCCTGGCAAACCACATCTGGACCGGTCCCACATACAAATACATCTGTAGATTACTTTGTACCACTGTGACCATAGAATTACAGGAACATAAGGCAGGGCAGTATAGATGCCACAAAGATTATGAGACCTGCTTGAAAACATCTTTAATGCTTGAGTGCTTGGCCATGGCTGTGCTGTTAGAACAAGTCTGTGTTGCATTTCTGTACTGCATCTCCAACAACCTCTGCAAATAGGAAATACCAACCCGCCACCGTGTCCTTCTAGTATGAGACTCTAAACAAGACGTTGTGAACTCAGGAGAAGTGCAGTCCACAGTTCAATTCATGCAGTGGAAGAATCTACCCATCCAATATTATTAGGAATGGTGGGAGATGTTCATCCATTAGTCTTTTGTGTGCCAACATAATATAATAAAAATAACTGGCAGACAGATATTTGCTTCTTCTGTGAGCCTAAAACAGAATTACAATTATAAAATACATACTTACACAATTTCTTTTATGAGAATTTATACCAAGCGGTTCAAAAATGCAAACGGCGTTTCCATATGATGCTGCAATCTGTGGGAAAAAAAAAAAAAAAGAAAAAAAAGAAAAAAAAGAGAAGTTGAAGACTCAAAATGTAAGGTTAGGAGTTAAGTGGAGTAAGCACTCCTTAGTATTCCAAACTAACTAAAGAATTTCCAGTACCTCTTTTATGTGCCAGCGTTTTTGAAAAGTGAAATTAATCAAGTGTAATTAACTGTATTATAGGTATATTTTCTTAAGGCAGTTGAGGCAAACATACTTTTGAACAGGCCCACCATTCAGATTTTAACTCTCAGCAGGGCAGACTTCTCATTCAATGGCACAAACACTACCAGTCAGATGGAGAATATTCTTCTAGGGCAACTACTCTTAATGCATAAGGGAAAGCTGATGCCTTCACTGCTTCTGCTCATGTTCTGTGTAGTTCACAGCTAACTGATGCATTAATTATTAGTGCCTGTGTCTCTAGATTCCATTTTGTATCACTAAATCACTAAATAATAGTTACAAGAAGAAGGAAGAAATGCAACTCTATTTTCAACATTCAAATACATTTTAAGAAGAGATAAGTGGTAAATAAAAAAATTGAAGTACACATGCCATTGAACCCCTCAGTTTCTTTCACCCATGTATTTCACAGAAACCTCTAAACACAAAATAGTCTTTATTAGGTATTTAGCTGGGCCTCTTCCTAATACTCATGTGCTTATAAGTGCTTTTGACTATCTTCAAAATTCCTCTTTCTTTAGAAGATTTTTAAAAGAAAAACGGTTTTTCCTGTTCGGGATCTGGTTCCCCCAATACAGAAATGATGCAAAAGTTTCACGACATTTATTTTGAAATCTTATTTCTTCCTTAGGGGGAGGGGGACAGAAGGTTTCAACAACACAGTCAGTCTCAGAGTAAAGAACAGACCGTGAGTCCTGAATGCAGAACCACCCAGGGGAGTGTATCTGCATGTACACATAAATGATTTATCCACTTCTGCTTTAGTTAGATGGAACTATACAAAATGGAGACATAAGCATTGTTTCAGTACCATTCCAGTTCTGATACTACACTATAACTATACATTTGGCCACATTTTGTGACATCTCTTATTGCATGTCCTGGAAGGGAATAAAAACCACTGTTACAAGATGTCTCCTGCTTCCTCTACCCTTTTTCCTCCCCCAAATCATTAATAAATTGAAAGAATTCTCGGGATAACACAAGAGGTGTTACTCAGAAAGTCCCAGATCAGTAAACCATGATCTTTGTTGTGAAATGAACGGTTTCATTCCATCAATGCATTATGTTGTCATTTAATGATTTAATTTAGAGTATTCAAATTTTTAAAATTCTATACAGATTTATTAAAATCCTTACCCTGCCTTGTTGTTGGGAGCACTCCACACAACTGACCTGGATGTTTCCATGTTTAGCACCGGGAATAATTTGCACACATTCAAAGTCATTTGCCAGAATAACAATATCACAACCAGAGCCATATGCCTGAAAAAATTTTCAAAAGAAATAAAATTAAATGTTTGTTTAGAAATCTAATTGAACACTTGTTACAGGACTGATATTTTGGAAATTCCCATTGAACAGGAACTTACAATGTAGCAAGTTTGTTCCTCATTAATGCAATGAGCAACAAGTAGAAACGAAGTGGCAAAGAAGACTGTAACTCCCCCGGGTTTAAATCACAGTGAACAGAAACAGTAAAACAACCGAACCCCCACTTAAAGCTAGAACTTGAGCTCTGAGTGTACTTTTTCTTTTGCTTGTCTTAGGTTTTAGTTGATTTTTTTTCTCCCCTCCAATTCTTGTTGCCTCTTACAACAAGGCAGCCAAGCCAGGAGCATTTATTAATGAATTTGCATGTATGTTTCTTAAATAAGTGTGTGTTGTGCCTCCCTGCCTATCTTTTTTTATTATTGTGACTTTTTAATAAAGATTGTTAAGTGATTATTTTCTACAAGAATCCAATTGCTGGGCTCTTCTGAGTTTTAAGAAGCGCGCATACTATTAGATTGTAAAACAACAAAGATTTCTCTTGGATATACTGTGGTGCAATACACACTATATCCTAAATAATTTGTTTACAAACTAGCTATAGAACAGTGATAGCTTGCAGCACTTTTTATTGGCAAGATAAATATATATCTGTCTGCCAACCTTTCACCTGTTCTAGAAAGTTTAATCACTCCAGATTATCTGTCCCACTGAGCTCCCACATTCAGGCACAGAAATCTTTCCCTAGGATCAATCTACTACTAAGCCTTTTATAGTAACCAGTTAGAGCTGCAAGTCTCTTTCCTTAAAGTAAGTTTTCCACTGATTCCAATACCGTAGGCAGAAATTTTATAACAGCTGAGTTAAGCAGAGAGTGCAAGTCCTACACAGTGAATTTCAGATGGTACAAAATTACTTATCATTTTAACTTATATGCAGTTTTTTTCACAATAATTCCCAAAATACTGAGTCAGTCCTTGCTCTCTCCTTATAGATCAATCAGTGTAAAGCCTACTTGTGTATGAGAGATGTGAGTATTTCTATTGAATTCCATGGTCAGTATGTGAGTATTTCTATTGAATTCCATGATCAGTGCCCCTTGGTGGTCGCACTAAGATAATGGTGCAAGATAACCACTGGAATTGGAACGGGCAGTTTAGGTCTCATGACTTTCTGTAACTACTTCTAATCCTCCTGGGAAGGAGCAACAAGTGAGAAAGGCTGAAAAAAAAGGGCTTAATTTAGTGAAAATACATCACTGCATCAAACAGAAAGGAACAGCAATGCAAGCAGCAAAACAGAAACTCAGTCCCCAGAAATTAACACACCATACAACTGCACACACAAAAATGAAAACTGCAGATAAGGCAGATTGTGTAGAAGATTTCCAAGGTCATCTCACAAAAATGAAGTGACACAGTGTTGTCTGAGATGTCAAACCCACACTGCTGTTCTGGGAAGCTCTGAGGAACTGATACTGGAGTGATTCACAATGTAAGCAGGATTGCTAAAAGGTTGTTGGAGGGAGATTATCTATGTAACAGAATATCCCAGCTCCTTGATGACTAGGCTATGGATTATTAGACACAGTCTGGAAGAGAATAAGTTATTATTAAAATTGAATAGGATTATTTCCAGAACATAAGAGAATGAAAGATGAGATTCTGAAATAAGTTCTGGCATTGAACAGAAAGTCCTTTTGTTTGGTTGCTTTCCTATTTTTATAATGGAATTTTTTACAAACAAACTTCGCCAGTGGTGTTGAATGCTGGGCAAAACAGTACATGCTTCTAAGTAGGAAGGCAGAAGACTGAGACAAGGATGTAAATGCCCAGAAGTAGACAGGTAAATAAAAGCACATCCTCTTGTTCCTGTCATTTGTTTCGAATTCTAACATTCACACAAAATTGATTCTCCTACTCAAACTTCAAAGGGTGAGCAATTAGAAAAGAATTTACTTGTCTTCTTTTCAACAGTCTTCCTCATAACTACTAATACAAATCTACTAAAAGATGTGATTTGAATTGTTATCTAAGAGGAAAAAGAGGTGCTGATCCACTTTAAAGAAGGACTTAAACCTTTCAAATCTCCTATTTTTTCACTGTCGGTATTGATAACTTGAGTTGCAAATTTCAAACTGCATTATACATAACTTATCCCTAGTTGCAATTTTATTAGCAGGAGACATGTATGTGTCTCAGAAATTATGAAAGGAAAAGACTTCTCAGCTTCAATTTCCTTATGCTTCCTGTTCTTAAACATACACATTTGTATGTGTGTGTATAGCTCATAATGCATGAAATAGAAAATATTTTACACTTGGCTATGCCAATTCTGTGAAGCAAAAGAATTTTGTGTGTTTCTCTTAAAACATTTTAGTTTTTCATCTCTCCTGTCCCCTACCTGCATTTATTCCAGCAACAAAGCATTACATTTCCATCTAATTATACTATTTAGCATATTTGTAAAAGTTAAATAGAAGGGTGGTTGTGAATTAAAAGTGTGGTTTTAAAGTAGAACTTTCCCCTGAAAGAATCATCAAGATACAGAGATCTCTTTCCCTTGTGAAATCTCATTACTGTCACTTGTACCATCCTCCTCTCTGCCTGTGTTCTGCTGCACCAGCAGTGTCCTGTGCCAGCACAGGGATGGATCCCTCGGACAGGGACCTGGGGCAGAACACGCTCCCAGCAGCAGGGCAGCAGCTCTAGGTCCTTAGAGCAAGTGCTGTCTCTTGTTTCTGGGGTCATTTTCTGAGTGTACAGATTTATTCTCAGAATGTGCCTTATTTCTTGAAAGTATATTGAAGTATATTTACCTTAGATCTGAACATTATTTTATGAAGTAAATTCATTAGAACACACCTTTGAAACAGGTCCATATACTTTTATGTACTGAAATATATTTTCATATTTTATATGTCTAAATACAAGTTTTAAATTTGATTACTTTTATGTAGCTTTTCTAATGCCTCCATTATATTAACATGTTTATACTTGAACACTTCTCTGTTAAATCCTCTTTTCTTTTGTCCTGTCACTCCTTAAGATGGTAATGCAGCAGAAACTCCTCACAGTGACAAAGAACAGGGAAGTGTCATAATATTTAACATCAGTAGTTCCTTCTTAAGGATTCAGCTGACAACATCTTCATGAGGTCATTCCTGCCACCACAGGTCTCTCCTGCCACAAAAACAGTGGCCACAACATTGGCGGTGGCAGACTGACAATCTACATAGCCTGATAAAAGAATGGAAAATTAGTAACCCATACAGACAGGAAAGAAGGAAAATAAGACACTGAGATATTGTAATGGATGAGAACAGCACAGAGCTCTTAAATAAACAGAATTATGAGCAGTGACTGAACAAAACAAGTGCAGTAAGAACCACCCACATGGAGTATCTGCCAACCTCCATTTCTAATGTCACTGATAACTTCAAGGAGAAAATTAAATGGAGTTGCAAAACCGCCAGAATGCAAGGATGACTTGCAGGATCCATAAGCAACTAATAAGCTGTAGTTTGCCAGTGTCTCCTCTATCTGTCAAGATCTGGGACCACTGAAATGAACAATGACAAAGCTTTAATTGAATGCAGGAGCACCACACAGAAATAGGACATTGTGTCCTGCTGTAAGAGTTTATGCTATATTCTCAATTTTCAGATAATATGAAAGCAGCACATGCATCTGTCTTTTTCAGCTGCTCATGTTTTCTGGTTTGCTTCTGGAACTAACAGACAGGGAAACAATTACTCCTTCACATTCTCATCTTGTTTTTTTTTATATAAATATGTTTCTTTGCATTTAAAAAAAAAATCTTCTCATTCTATAACCTGCAACTCTTGACAAATTTAGCATATATGTAATAAAACACAAGTCCTCAAGCTTTTGTGTGTACTATTAGGGGTACAGAGGCATTTCAAGATGCTAAATGATGTGGAAGAAACAGAATCAGCCCACAGTGGTACTAAAAAAAGAAATTTATAAACACCTAAAATTACATAAACTAAAACATCTATTGAAACCTGAATAAAAGTCTGCATTGGGCTAAAAGGACTCCTCTAGTAAAACAACACTTACCCTTAAGTTTCTGGCTATGGATAGTAAACATAAGATGCAGAAATTCCTCCACCTTCCGCTTAGCGACGAAGGCACCTGAGTTCTGAACCCTTTCCAAACTCACATCAATGGACACAACATTTACACTTCCTCCCCCTCCTCCTTCCAAGTACTACTAGGATTGCATACACATAATGCAAACTAGCCAAATAACTGAGAAACGACTCCTAACCTACTACTAGACTGTGGCCTGTAAAACGGGCTTTCCTAAATTGACATTTGAGACAAATCTATGATTAAATACTTTAAAATATGCTTACACATACTATTTCTGAGATAAAAGAACTTAGTAAGGATTCAGATATTAAGCATCTCTAATCCTGTTTACATAAAAACAGTGCAAAACATACAGATATATGTAAATAGTAATAAATAACTGAGAGGGATTTGCAAATAAGTGTTTTAAGAAGGATGAAATAGTGAAGAAGTAGGAGAACCCTACACAGCAGAGAAAACCTATTCTCAGTTGCTCTTTCTTGTGGACATCTGTGTGAAAGAAGATTTTGCCATTTTCAATGAGTTAAAGAAATTTACATAGGTTTGGGAGACGCATCTGCAACAGCTTCTGAAATTCACCACTCACAGCTCCAGGCCAAGTGTCAGTACTGCCATGGAATATTTTAAGAAGCTTGTCCTTTGCAAAAATGAAAAACAAAAAATTAATTTTTTCTCACTTTTATCAGAAAAGTTCTTAGATACCCCTAAAATCTGACATTCTGATTTTTCATTGAGAATGTTTATAGTATTGTATTTTGTGCAGTTAGTGTAGCAGTAAATATTATTTCCTGTTTGCTTGACACTTGAAATTTTTATACTTATAGAATCTAGCCTCTAGGTAAATGACATAGCTATTTTTATCTCTTTATTTTTAAACCCAGACTAACCTTAGAAACAGTTACATTCTGTTGTAGCTGCTTATCCAGCTCTTTAAGAACAAAAGCTAAATGAAATCAATGATAATTTTAAAAATGCACTTTAGCACCTTTAGAAGCTTATTAGCTGCCAGTGAGACAGTGAGGTACAAATACCTCTTCTGTCAAGGCACGGTGTGTGCTGCAAGGCCCTTCAGCTTAAAGCTCAACTCTCAACCTTCTGTGAACTCACTTGTGGAACACAGCTAACAATATTTGCTAAAATGAGAACATGAATTAACAGCAAGCTGGAAAGCACACAGAATTATTTCCAGAACTTCTGCCATTTAGCACTTCAACCCTTTGCTTAAGCAGTGTCCTTTTCGGAGCTCAGCCGAAGGAGGCTGAAGAGACTCTGCTGCAAGGCAGCATTTTGGAGCTGTTTGCTCCTAATCACCCTTCAAACAGCCCTTCCTGAGCATCACCCGCTCCGCCAGACTGGCCACAACGCAGCTACAGCATCCACGAGGCAGTTTGCTAACCACCCATCTCTGTGCCTCATCCCTTCCTTGGGAAAGGCTGGATTAAATGTCAGGAATGCTGCAGGCAGATGTGGGAGCAGAGGGAAGAAAGAACACTGCACATTTCAGAATAAGCACTGATGAAAACTTTGTACCAAACCTACTGCAACTGTCTCTATTTCTTTGGATTTATATAGTTTTATGGAGTTGCTAATACTTGTTTTTAGCAGGCAAAGAAAAAAATAGTGGAAAAGTTATTTCATTTCCTTGTCTTTTTCTCAGAATAACTCGATGACTTTTACCAAAGCTTTAAAAAAGTTGAGGCAGATTGTGTAATCATCCTAGCTCTAGCTACACTGACTTTCAAATTAGAAGCTTACCTTTATCCCTAGCAAGGAGTCAGGTAAACAAGCCAAGGACAAACCACAGAAGAAAGGAAGAATGAAGAACCTGAGAATTGCAATGTCCCTAATCAGGTTAGAAGAAAATGCGTTTCTTCTCTCAGAATCCTAAAATTGTGGGACTTAGGCATCTAAAACACATTTTTCTTAAGAGGAAGTTTCTTCTACTCCTCCTCGTCCAAAAAAAAAGGGAAATAACTTCAAAACTATTAACTAGTGGGTACATATATATATGTACCCAAGCCATTATTCTGCTGTTAAGTGGAATATTTTTAACAGGAATGATTCATTCCTGCACAAAAAAAGACTGTATTTTCAAGTGTCTGTGATGAATCAGTTGTAGCAATTTTGAACTATTCTCACGCATTTTCAGTGCCCAAACATCAACCATAACGTGAGCGGGCACATGCGCACACCACCAGCAGCTCCTCTGCCACAGCCCTGTGGATTCCCAGAGACACCTATGGATTCCCAGCGTGCTGTCTGTGCACATCCCCCCTGCCTCCTGCCCTTCCCTGCTCTGCCGTGCTGTGTGCCAGCGCCTGACAGGCGTGGGGGCTTCACAGCAGGTCTGGAGTCAGGCTCTGTCACCTCTGGCCTGAACTGCCAAACCTTCCTCGGGATGGGAGCTGAAGTTATGACTCCAAACAGCTCAACAGTTTGGGGGCACAAAGGTACATCGACACAGGGCATGCTGACTGACAGTGTGAGGTTCAGTGCTCATCAACTGCCCACCTGCAGTGGGGCGTAGGCTGTGATTCTACTAAGTCACACAGGTAGCTAATTTCCTAGGAATCTGGATATAAGACCCCAAACTGTTTCCAGGCAGTTTTTAACTGTACAGTTTACTATAGGATCAAGGTCTAAAAGATCAGGAAATAATACCATGAATACAGAGAATGATGAAAAAGCAAAGAAGAAAGTTACAGCTATGGAAGTCCAGAAGATACATTTATTAAAACATACTTATCTCTTTAATTCCTTGTTTACTGTATTATAAAAAATGGGATGCAGCAGCCAGAGAAGACAGTGAGGTCTGTTATATGTAGTTCCACAATTAACATGTTCCAAGCAATTCTACATCTTTGTGAAAGATGTTACTTTTGCTTTTGGAAAATTCTTGTATAAACCACAATATACATTATCATTCATTACTGATGTTATCAAAACTATGACAAGAATTAGCATAAAGTTGTGTTGCATAATACCAGTTGATTGACTTTTCAAATTGTCACAGTAAAAAGAAACACATTAGAATGTGAACATGAGTAAATGACTTCTTATATAAATATCAAAAGTAACAGAGGTCCCTTTAATAGCACTATGGCTGCATAGCAGCAGAACCAGGAAAATAAAGACAAACATGGCACCTTTTATTTCTTAAGACTCTCCAGCACTCATTACTGAAATAAGACATCTGTGATAATCTATTATAAGCTTTAAATGTTTCACGAATCTGCTGACATTTATCTTAGACCAAAAAGGATGCTCTGCATAATTTTCCTTGGCATTGGTTTGTGCCTGGGATATAATCTTGTTAATATAAAACATAATGAGACAATTGATTCCCAAAGAATAAGATACTGATTAGATGGCAGTAGGAAAACACTGCAGAAGCTGATTCACTAAAATCAAAGCATACAAAACATACGTAACCAAAGGAAGTGCAATTGACATTAGAAATTGACAATAAACAAAAATAGCCTGTGGATGAGAAACAGATTGTTTTACAAACTACGGGGCTCTTGAAATTTACTTAGTGTATCTCTTTAACATCTCTTTCTGTTTCTTTTCCAGTTTGAGAGGAACATTTGACAAATTTGTGTTTTATCAACCTCAGTAATGGAAGGCAGACGCTCATCAATAGCGGGCCGGCTTCGTCAGAACCCCAGTGCAACTGACCGTGTGCGCTTTGCAGATGAGACGTAAACACACACACACAAATATATTAAAATAAAAATAAATAAAAAAAGAAAGACGGCAGCACCCAGCGAAATCCGAGGATGCATAGCCGGGGGTTTCCCCGGCAGGACCCAGAGGACGGAGCGCCGGCCAGAGGTGACAGCGATGCCCGGATGCCCCCGGGTCCCCGCTCCGCCCGCGGCGCCCCGCGCCCGGCACGCTC
>VZTX01020010.1:925231-1122051 GCA_013400915.1 Pardalotus punctatus | reverse complement strand
CGGCGCCGCTCCGGCCGGGGGCGGCGGGCGGCGGGAGGCGTGTCCGGGAGCGCGGCGGGCGGAGCGCTGAGGGGGAGCGGTGTCCTCAGCCCCGCAGGTGCGGGCGCTCCGCCGCCGGGCTCGCACATCTGCCTCCGTAGTTAGACACACACACATACACATGTCTGTGTATACACATACTGCTTCTGAGGGTGGATTGGTTCCTTTTCCGTAAGGATCCTCTCGTTTGGTCGTGTCCCAGAGAGCTTCGGATGCTCCCGGGAATGCACCGGCGTCGCTCCAGCGGCGCCCGCAGCGGGGGCAGGGACCTGCTCGCAGTGTGGGGACTTTGATTAAAGTGTTCAGTTGAATTTCATGCACAGTAAGTGACCTCACAGAGAATACGGAGAGGCTTTTGCTGCTTTATTTGTAATAACGACCAAGCACTCTTGAAAACTAAAGTCTTTAATATGCTTGTCCTTCTCTGTCTCAGAGGTGTGGAGAAAACTGGATACTGAGAATACTTTGGAAGGGATTCCAAACTCTGAGTGGGGGAATAAAAATACTCTGCGTGCGGTGTGTCATGAGATAAGGAAAATTCTCAGTTTTCTTGTCCTAGGTCAATAGAGTAGTCTCGCTGTTGCTCACACTCCTTTAAAGTTTATGGCAGTGTTGCCTCAGTCAAGACTACAGCTGATCTTACCTTGGACTGCTTCTTAAAAGTGTACATCTCTTACTGAATAAATGAACGCCACTGAAAATGTAGAGGGGAATAAACACAAAGTGAAGTTACATTTGAATGGAAAGAACCTTGTCATGAAAATATTTCGGATGTTGTCTAGTCCCATGCTTGTTAGAGGAAATCCCCTTTTAAAGGGAACAGTGTCTCTAGCTGTGGTAAAAGAAAAGAACCCATTTTGACCTTCTGTTGACCTGCTTCCATGTAATATGTATGTAATATTCATATGCTTCTACTCACTATTCCATAACTTTTCTGATTGAAGGCTCTCCTGCATAAGATACATAATAAATTATACCTGATTTTGAGTAAGATTTTTTTTTAAAAAAAGCATGCTACAGGACTTAAAGGCAAAAACAGCTTGGTGGGGCTTTTTTGTTTTGGTTGGGGTGTTTGTTTGTTTGTTTGTTTTGTTTGTTTTAATGAGTGGAACAAAGTCCAACAAATGCCTGAAAAGGGCAGCTGGCTTTTGGGTTGGCAGCTGTAATGAGAATGAACAGTATGATCTAAAGGAAAATATTTTCCTGGTTGTGGTGGCACAAAGTTTTCAGAGGAAGCAGAGTACCTGCAGGATTGGTTCAGTCTTGCTGGGCACAGACATGATGAGGAAGAGTTTTGGTTTTCAGCTCCGTGTTCTGTCACCTAATGAGAGTAAGACTGACTGTAGCTCTTGTGTAAAATACTCTGTGGCTGTGGAAACGTATAGACGTGCACAGAACTTTGAACTAGAATCATTCTGCAAGGAACTGCAGATAAGGCCCTCACATTCTTCCTGAAAGCAAATATTTTCACCTGAGTTTTGCTGCAGATTGTTTTACTCACCTGAAATCATTCATCCTTATAAGTGACTTAAGTAACTCACATTAGTTTTTAGTGCATGTAACTGTGATTTCTATACCTGAGACCATGAAATAATTTCTCTCTTTCATGTATATATATATTTACACACACCTGTGTGTAAATATATATATATATATAAAATAAATAATAGTAAAAATATGTAAGGGGCCTTCAATATTCTATTTTCCCCTTTAATTTCTGCCCATTTTGTTGCGTTATCCTGTTACTTTATTTTCTTTTTAACTCTCAACAAAAGTTCCTGCAGACTCTGCTGGAGTCTGTTTGCCCAGGAATTCCCTGTTTGGCTTGACCTTGTGAGAAGAGAACCTCCAGCACCTCAGGACAGTGGCTGCTGCATAGAATCAAAAGCTTTATTTAATTTATGCTAATAAGCTGCGGGTGGAGCTGCCTTAAGTGGTGTTTTAAGAATGTGTTAGGAATGCTGAGAGTACTTTGCTCCCGGCTTGGTCTGGCAGGATGGATTAGGTGACCTCTCAAGGCTGTCTGCATCATGAATGAGGGTGACTGTACTGGTTTGCCTTCTGCTTCTCCAGCTACAGATCCAGAGGTGTTCAAAGACTGAGACTTCAGTTATCTTTTCTGCTGCTTCCAGAGAGAGAGAGACAGGCAGAGGAAAGGGATCAAAATTTAAAGAACAAACACTGAACTACACAGATGGTATGGAGAAATAACAAGGTTCCATTTGCTGTAGGAAGAAGTATTTTCAGAAGAAAATATGATGTTTCTATATAGAAGCTGTCATTTTGTATAAAAAAAACTCTAACTATTTTTTCTAGTTTTGCTTAGGGTAAGAGATAGGAGAATTGTTTTGCTTTTGGCAAAAGGTGGTGTGTTTAACGGGAGGGAAGAAAATTCAAAAGGTTTTGCTGTGAGATCAACCTAGAGAAAGAAAACACTCATAAGAGGCATTCTGCCAGATAAATATGGATGCTGGATTGCCTTTTATTTCAAAGGTGAAATGCTGCTCTCCAGACTTGGTATCTTGAAACTTGAAGAACACCCCCTGTTTCAGCCACTTCTTTGGTTTTTGTTTTTTTTCCCCTTCTGAAGGGCTTCACCATTCTTGAAGAAAGAGAGCTTCTGAGCACCATGTTTTTATGATTCTGTGAATATTTTCCTTGTGATTCTTAATGGTTGTCTCAAATCTTCACTGGGTACTTGAATAAACTGTTTTTCCCTTAAGAAAACTACTTGACTGTTTTTCTCTAGAACTCGGATTCAGGTGTCAACCTGGAGAAAATCATGGTCTTCAGTCCTTAAGATGTAACATCTGTTCTCTGCTATTAATTCCTGAACTCTCAGGTGGGTTTTTTCCCTCTACCTTTGCTATTACTGCCTGAACAAGATTGTGCCCCAAATGATCTTAGTTTGTAAGCCGTTGTTCACTGTTGTTCATTCTCCCTGTCTGTCTCTAGAAGACCTTAAAGGCATTCATTCACCTGTGAGGGATGGTCACTTCTTCCACGCTCCTGAAAAGACCTTGCTACAGCACAACTTTTGCTTGTTCTTTTCTTAAAAGATCATGTCCATGGTAACTGATAGTCTTGCTTCCCTAGGGGTATCTAAATGCTGAATACTTTGGTAGTGCATAGGTGTCTAAACATTTCCCTGTCTGGTTCCTTACTGTTAACAATTCCCACAATCACCCACAAATCCAATTTTAAAGAACAAAATTTAGGATTGAGTTGTTTGGCAATTGTTCAGATGTTAAGAAAACAGGGACAGAATAAACAAAAATTACTTCTAGTGCTGATAAGTGGCATGACATCGGACTTTAATGACATAGGATTAAGTGCTAACTAGTTTTGTTGGCTGAATTTATTTGCGTGCTCTCCGTTAAATGCTTATCCTATGGAGATATTTAGTGAACCTTTTAATGAACAAATGAGCTCAGAATAATTTTTGGAGTGTTTGGATCCTAATATATAGCAGGAGGCACTGTTACTTTAACGTAAATATTTTTCTTCAGATGGAAGAATTAGTGCTCTGTACCCTTTCAGTTGTGATCATTTGTGTATCCTGCCTTTCTATATGCAAGCGATAAGGAATACAGGGTTATCATAACATGGCCCCAAGACAGCTATTTTGTTTTAGCTTTCCATATGGCACCATTCTTGAATTTTCCTGGCACCTAGGTAGGCTGTTTTTCAAATTTGCAGATCTGTATGGTACATCCTGTGTGCTTTTTGCCTAACAATTCCTGCAGGTACCTGAATGCGTCCTAATCCAACACCTTTTTAATACTCACTTGCTTTTTTAGCAAGACCTTAACTGCTGTTGTGATCCTATCCATGCTTCCAAAGATTGTAGTATGGGTTTTCAAGTTGTAAGTAAAAGAACCAAGCTTTTCACATTATAGCTGTTAGTTTTGCTTCCTTTGAATTGCAGATGCAAATAAAATATGCAGTCATGTGTGCATTTAGCTGATGGAAGTAACCATGAACCTCTTATTATATTCTTCTGTTCGCAGTGTTAAAACCCAGTAAACATTGCCTTTTAATCTAAAGGTGTATTTGCACGTGGTGAGGAAGAAGAGTGGAAAGATTATCCACACTATTTGTTTGTTTTGTTTTTATGTGCTCAGCAGAGGCTTTGGAAAGCATATGTGAGCAACATCTCGTGTAGAGCACCTAGCTAGGGCTTGCAAAGTGCCCTCTGGAACATCTCCCTGTTTTCCTGTCTGTACAGGGAAAGCATTCGGAAAAGAAGTGTGCAAAGTAAGGCTGAATTCGCCACCTGTGCCACACGTCACAGTTGGTGCGATTGATGCACTGTGTGCCAGTCGCTGGGGTTTAGTTTGGTGTTTTGAGGCTCTAATCATTAGCTCTTAAGTACTCCTGTCTCTTGCATAAACGCTCAAGCTGAACCATTGCTAATTAACTCAATGCCATTTTCTTGTGCTGAGCTCCACAGTGCAATTTATCTCTATGGGCTGTGGCTTGGGCAGTATGAATGAGTTTACTGTGGGTAATTTTGAGACCACAAGTATTTTATTTGCTTTATGCATTTCCAGGCAGCCTGTCAGGACAGATATGAATCACTTGAAGTGAAGTAAAGTAGTTATCAATATTCCATCTTACTATCATAACTCTGAGGCATCTCTTCAACTCTGCTTAGTGTGGAAATTTATTTTTAGATGTTGAGGGAATTTCTTATGTCTAATTGACTTTTAAAAAGCTGAGGATATAAAACAAACCACATAGTTAATAATAACTGGGACTGTATGAATATCTGATATTCTCCTCCACATCCTCTGCCTCCCAATCAGAGTAAAAAGCTGAAAATACAACATCTTCTGGGAAATGGAAAATTAAAATAAATCTTAAACTTTTTTAAAATTCTGTTCACCCTCCACTTCAAATTGGCTGCCTTGCAGCAGGTCTTCATTTAACACCTGCTCACAATTTGGGTCCACAGAAAAGCCTTTGAAAGTTTCTTGCACTAATACATCAAGTGCCTTAATATTTAAGGTATATGCAGTACTCTTTGTAAATTACATTCCAAAAGTGGCATCCATGGAGGGTATCTCTAGAACAAAGTACTATCTATGTTGCTAAAATAAATAATGAATCATGTAAGGTTCCTAAAAGGTAGCAGTAAGTTTAAGGATAACATGTGATATGCAAAGCTCTATGGACTCCATAGTTTCAAACTGGTGACTGAATTATTTGGGATTTGTATTACTCATAATAAATAATGAAAAGCAAGTAACTGTTGACAATAAATATTTTCCCAAGAGGATTATATGTGGAACAACTCAGTTCTTTGTACCTTCTCTCCAGGGCATGTGAGAGGTCTGTAGAGGTTTCTAACTGGAGTGTCTCGATGCAGAGACAGTTGAGGATTGCTGGTTCCTGCCTCAACACATTGGTGAGGAACATGTGGATTTTCTCTGGTCTTCAAACTGCTCTGCAGGATGCTGCAGCACATGTTAAAGTGAAATTTGCTTGACTCCTTATGTGATATAGTACTGAGAATCTCCAGGGTTATTTTGGGATGTGAACCGTGTGTTCTGATCTTTATTACAATCCTGAGATTGAAATAAAGATATATTCCTGTGAAAGACATGCTCTTCATCCTACAGCTGCACATGGGATATGCGAAATTAATGTAATCCTGGCCATGGTTAATTGAGTTATGCAACAAATACAATGAAAGTACACTCTGGCTATCCAGCCATATACCTTAGAGCAAGATAAAGGGTGAAATTTGGGCCTAAATAAACAAATAGCTTTAGTAGTGACTTGGTTGCTGGGAAGAGTGCAGGTTTTCTTTAATTTGTGTGTATTTCCTTGAGGTTTGGTTGTGCTTGCTTACTTCATGTTCCACCCACCCATTGGTTTCTCTTTTACCCTCTCCATCTCCCTAAATTCCTGAATTCCCTAACTCAGTTTAAACAAATTCTGAAGTCTCTGGTGCATGTGGAAATTCTGAACAGCATAGAGAAGAGATTTTAATTGGGCCCCCACTGATGGAAGAACTGTGGTGAAAGTTTGGCACAGGAGGGAAATGGGTGTTGGTACCTTCGATTAGTGGAAGTGATGCTGTTGAAGAGAAGGCTGATGTCACAAGGGCCATGGCAGGGCAGTAAGAAGGGGACTGAGGTGGTGGCAGCCGTGCAGAGGCTTTATTCAGTGTATTGCTCATATAACACATCTCACAGCAAGGGCTCTTCTTGTGTTATCAGCTTAGAGCCCAGAGCAGCTATTTTTTGACCTCAGTTTTTTTTAGTCTAAATTAGAATGGCAGAATTTGGGTTATCTGCTTTTGCCTGAAAAGTAGAGGGCAATGTTAATTTTGTAGTTGTTGGAGTACTGAAAAACTGTTCATTGGGCCCAATACAGGGAGAAGCCAGAATGGAGCACTAATTACTCTTGAGTGGTAAGTGCTGAGCACCTCTGACAGGTAGCAGTGTGTCCATGTGTTCCGAGGGTGTGCACAGGAATAAATGAGTTAAATGGTGGTGATATTTGCCAGCAGCATGATATGGAAATGCTGCCCACTGCATCACACAGATCTGCTACCATCTGTTCACAAAGGTTTGCTACATTGAGAGGCAGAAAATTATATCATTTTGCTTATGTTAAAGATTGTGGAAAAATTTGCTTTTGTTTTTTCTCTGGATGTTTATTATCTCTGAATTCAGGTCAAGTGTCTTTATTCTTCACAATACTTTGAAATTCCACGGATATTGCAAATTTAGGTAAAGGAGCCTCAGCTAAGTAAATAATACTTTTTTCTATATGTCATCAACATTGATTGTTTTTTTTTTTTTCTCAATTCCAGCAAATACATAATTGCAGTAATTAAGGCGGCAGGAAAAGCAGTCTGTTAGGTGGATCATAGAGTATTTTTTATATCTTATTGATAAAGTCACCACAAGAGATAATTTCAGAATGACATTGTAGTCATCGTTATTGGACAGTCTATATTTTGATCTTTAGAATTAAGCAGATCAAATAGAATAATTACAATTGCTGCCATGTTTGTTACTGGTTGGTATTTGCCATTATTCTTGGCCAAATAACCGATTTAAAACATTTTTATTTTGAGTGCTGACTGTGCAACCCAGCTAAGTCTGTGGGGTGGTCTGTTTGTGCAGGGTCTCTACAAGCCTTTAGTGTCAGGTCCTCTATTGCGAAGAGCTCTTTGAGCACCAGCTGTGCAGGGCTGCTGAACTGTGCTGAAAGATCTCATGCACAGCATATGATACCTGTAGGCATTATATATAAAATATATCCTAGTGTTTCTTTGTGCCTCGTTAATTTGTTCCGGAGTCATCAGCTTTCACTTAGATAAAGAATCTGTCAGTATTTGGGAGAAGAATATTTGCTGCCTCTTACCTTCTGCCTCCTCTTTCTGGGGATCCAGGGAGCAGGAGACATCCAGGATGAACTTCTGTCTCTTCCAAGTTTTTTACCAGTAGCACCACAATACAACTCAGCTGTAGCTGAAAGCAGTGGATTAAGTAAGTCTTGAATTTGGCCTGCTTTGTACCAAAGAGTCAAAGTAATGCTCACAGGATCAAAAGCAGCAAAGTGGTTTCCATTTGGTTCTTGAACAGGGCCCAGTTCCAGCACAAAGATTAATTACTTCCATTATGTCATGGTCCTAAATAAATGAATACAACGTTGAAAAGGAGTGGTGCTTAGGAGAATTGGGTCAGCATTGCAAATGATTGGATTGTTTGCTCTTGCCACCACCAAGAAATGCAGTAGATATAAATCATCTACACTGCAGTCTATTTATTACGGCTTATACAGCTTAATTTGATGCTTGGGTGCTTAGACCTCTAGCACCAGTGTAAATTCTCCATCTGTGTAGTTGTAGTAATATAAGGAACCCAGATAAATTTATAAAGCAGGCTGTTGAGCAGAACCTCTGTTCTGAAGCAAATGGAAACATTTTACTGAAAAATAAACCAGAACAAATAATGAACAAGAATTAAAAAACTCAAAGAAATGTAAAATAATAATTATGTTTATTATTTGTGAGTACTAGACACTGAACTGTCTGACATGTAGTTTCCCCACCACCACCACCTAATGGGGATAACTTGGGAAACCTCGGAGCTGATGCTGGAAAAGCACCAAATATCCTTTCTACTTCCAACTGCAGAGACTAAAATAGGCTCTAATATTTTTTTAGTTCAGAAAAGATGTTTATACATTTATATATTTTCCATTATAGAAGCCTAAGGGAATTATGCTGTTATCTGTATTTTTTGTTCATTTTACAGTCATGTTCACCTGGCAATACAATTTGTAATTTTTTTGGTGGTAAAAGATATATCCAATATATGTATAATTTTCCAGTGCATTTAAAAAAACATATCTACAATATGAATCCATTTTTAAACTCTAGTCTCTTGACTGCTCCAACTCCCAAGGAACAGAGTGGCTGAATGCTGCTGGCTTTTTCTCTTGTTTCCAGCTGAGTGAAACTGAACAGATGGGAGTGGGAGAAAAAATGACGAGCCAGTGCAGACAGTGTGACTAATTTGTTGGATTTTGTTGTGTTCATTTTTTAAAATATTTTTTATTATTATTTATTTATTTTCTTTTATTTGCAAGGACAGTGCATTTACTGCAAAAATATGCAGGTGTGTTTTGAGTGTTTTTCTGTGCCTCAGAAATGTCTTCAGTTGCTAGCTGGGTGTACAGGGAAGGGAAATAGTCTTTGCTACTGTATTTAGAAAGGGTTGTATCCATAAGGTAATACAACCACCAGTGTTTCAGAGCTCTGCCAGATGGCATTAGCTGTGAGTAAGTTCTGTGATTCATTTGGTAAAATATTTGTCATGGCAACTGAGGAGCCTCTGACTCATTGGTCCAGGCAGTGGTAGAAACCACCACTGGTCTCACCAGATGTGAGGCTGGACATAAGAAATGTCTCATGATACTCCTTTTCAGGCTGGTTACTTTGCCCAGTGAGATGTAATTGTAAATTCTTTTCACTTGTATTTCCATCTCAGGGTTCAGCAGACCTTATATTTTCTATTCAAAAACCTAACATATCGCTTAAAAAATACCCACTAATTTTTTCTTTATCTTATGATTGCAGAAACTGATCAAAGGAGAATTTTACTTTTGTTAAATTCTCTCCTCCTCATTTTTGAAAAGCAGTAGGAAGAATAGCTCAGGACTGAAATATCTAGTAGAAAAACCAAAAAGAAGGGGTGTAGGCCAGAAAAATGCTTGATCCTTTTCCTCTACTAACTTCCTGGGGGCAAGATGAGCAACCTGGTACTCTGGCCATCTATGCTAGCCAAACAACCCACAAACCAACCTCTTTGTATGCTTAGTTCTCAGCTATTCTGTTCTCAAACATTTATTCTTCAATTTCAGGCTTTGTGCCCCAAAATTCTTATCTGTCCCTCCTTGTAAGTAATTAGTAAGTAGCAATCTTGCAAAATAGATCAGAATAATTTCCCAAGAAATACTCTGGTAGCTGCCTTGGAAAAATGACAAAGCATCCTCAGAGGCAACATCACATAACATGTTATGTTTCAGGAAGGACATATAGTGACAGAATAGATGTCTAGAGACACAACAGAAGCCTTTCAGAATTTTATAAGCTTTTATAAGTGAAAGGAAATATCTAGGGACATAGATGACTGCAAACCCACTCCCCTCCCACCCCTAAAACTGAAAGAGTACAAAAACCATAGAATATACAAGAGTATTGCAATTTAAATAGCCAGAATCACCTGCTTAGAATTCGGGCTTCCTATGTCAAGAACTGATTATTCTCAAGAGGGAGACAACATCTTCAGCTTTTTTTATTACTACCAATCAGTCTTTTAGCTCTCCTTCTTCCCAGAATATGTCATTTTTGCTCTTTTGGAAGGGACTGATGCCAGAGAACCTTCAGTTATGAAGTCTTTTTTCTGATCCCAGAATATCTTTCTCCATACTCTAATGAAGAAAAATGTATTTAGAAAAAACCTGTACCAAAGAGATACTTAGGACTTTAGTTGATATGCAGTGGTACCACTTTGTTGTATTTGATTGACCTCTATCTTCTTACATCATTTTGGGATCATTCCCCATCTCATAGAAATATAATTCAAATATATATCTGTATTTTCTTTATACATACATGTATATCTCTTCATTTTTGATAGAAACATAGCCAACATATTTTAATAGCTAATGAAAAATATAATATTGAGTAAAATGGCAGGATAATTTTGCTTGCTTGTCTGTGCTTCACTTTGTCCAGGCTGCTTGTTTTTGTGTCATCTTGCAGAGTTTCTTGGAGTGAGTGACCTGTTCTGGATGTTCCAGTGCCATGGCGCTGTGGGAAGGGAAGCAGTAACATACATAAATGGTTGATGTACACATACTTTACATTTGTGTTGCTCTGGCCCTATCGAGTTGCATATTCGCTATCTGATGTTAAATCACAGAATAGGAGAGGAAAAGGAAAGAAACGTTTTGTCTTCTGTCAGTCAGCATGCAGCTTTCATGTGGATGTGATTACTTTGGAATGATGTGTGAAAGAAATGGAGCTGCTGGTGATGGCATAAAACTACACTGAGGTGGATTGCTGTGAGCATAACTTTTTTTATTCCTTATGCTTAATGTGTTCTAGAATGATGGGAAAAAAGAAATAAAAAATTGATTCATTTTAAATAATAATCAATTGTCAAGAATCAAGGGAATGGGTGATGCTCTGTTTTTTACAGACTGAAAAGATCAAAGAAAAAGAAAATCAGAATTACTAATGAGAAAAGAAAGTGCTTAAACTAAAATGATAGACTTGATTCAGTAGTTTTATATTTGAAGTGATGTTTTCACAGCTGATCCTTCCAATACAGAATCAAAGGAGCTATTTAGTATTGCACTTGGAAAACTGAATGTTAAATACTGTTCTGCTCTGGCAGAAACTGTATCCTATAGTGAAAACACTTTAAAACACTTAAAAGAGGTTGATTTTTGTCCTGAGTGATTTATCACTTGTGAAGTGGTTAGAAAGCTGACAACCTGATACTTGACAAAGCCCTTTCCTAAACCTGAGGAAAGGAAATCCTCTTAATTAATTTCCTTTATTCAGGCTCATATAGAGCATTGCTAGTGGAAAGTTAATTTACTGGCAGCAAAAAAAAGGACTATTTTATAGAACCTCACCTCTAAACCTCACTTGCAGATCAACCCCACGGTCATACAAAGCACAGTGAATAGTTCTTGTCAGTGCTGGATTTCAGTATCAGCTGATAAAAAATGATAACCAAGGGTCTGTTGATTTTTACCCTAGGAGCACATTGGCTTTGTTGTTGTATTTGACACCAATTAATTAGGTTGTTCTGTTCTCAGAATGACTGCATAGAAACAGTTGCTTTCATGTATTGTTGTTCCATGGCAGGATGTTGTCGCTCGCTAAATTGAATCCTCTTCAGTCAGAGTTGAGGCAGAGATAGTATTGATTCTCAGGAAAACACAGACCTCCTGAGAGTCTGTACTCCCACTCAGTCATCTGTTTAAATTGAGCGCTGGTCCTAAATATGTGGATATTTTATGAAGGCTTGGGGATTGCCAAAGCATGTGGCAATAATTCCGCCAGAAAATACGTGTGAAATGCAATAACTCGATGCCTTTTTTATGGAGCATTGGTGACACCCAGTGGTTATATTCGGTTATCGACTAATAGACATTAAAAAGTTTAGAATAAACTTTTACAAACTGGAGGTCAGAGAGCGCATGAAAAAATTGTTTAAGTCTGTGGGTCTTTGTCTGGTATATATGCTGCCTGTGCTTCAGGCTCCAAAATTTGAGTAAGCTTAAATAATGGGAATGAAGGTGAGAAAAGGCATTTCAAATTTGTTATGAAATGGTCCTCGCTTTATCATGGACTTAATGACAATGGAGGAAGTAAAGATTTTTTGCTGTAAGGAATGCACTCCTTTTCCTTCTTCATTCTCTCTCTTTGCTGCCTCCCCTGTTTATCTGACATCATTTTAAAATAGTACACTGTGTTAACATATGATTTATTCTTCTGCTACAGTTTAGGTAACCCTTTACAAAAAGCTTGTTTACTGTTTCAGTCTATTTTCATTCCCCTTTTGTACCTTGATTGTTTTGCTAGAACTAGATTTGTTGTTTTTCAAATACATTTAGTAACTGACTAATGTTTGCAAGGTGCATTGAAATTATAGATCATAAACTATTTGTCTTCTTGTGTCAGCTGTTGCCTTATTCACAAGCAAAACCTGCTCCTGAAGCCAGTCCTGCAAAGTTCCTTAGGATTAATTATTTTGATTCAACCTGTAGCAGGAGGTCTGAGCATATGCCCAAAACCTCAAAATAACTCTCGTAAATATGGATGGTCACAAGGACAGTTACTCCAGCAGAGGATATGAAAAGGCCAGACAGCAGGACTTCATACCCCAGTGACACAAAGATGACACATTCTTACTAGGACCCTTCTGGGCTTTGGACAGTTGAAAGAAAAAAGAAAAAGATGAGTTGGGGTGGGTTGTGGGGTGAAAGGTAATTGAATGCATATAGAAATGCAGCTTATGAGGCTATTTCTGTACAGCTAGGGGGTGATGTAACCTTTAGGCTTCATGATGGGAATCTGGGTTCTGTTTCTTACTTTTAGATGTAAGCTGTATCGTTCTAAGTATATCTGGTCATCATGTGTAAAATGGTGATAGCAGTGTCTCTCTGGCTTTGAGAATAAATATATTAAAGCCTA
The DNA here is from genome assembly GCA_013400915.1 of Pardalotus punctatus. NCBI lineage: Eukaryota > Metazoa > Chordata > Aves > Passeriformes > Pardalotidae > Pardalotus > Pardalotus punctatus. The sequence goes on along the minus strand of VZTX01020010.1, from coordinate 1,109,273 downwards.
GAGACAGTATTTTTAATGGGAGCCAGGCCAGTGCAGTATGCATGTGCTTGTTTTGGAGGACCTAAACTGTTCCTTCTCTCTCACCGAGAAAGGAAAATAAATCTTCTACTGATGGGGAATAGAGAGTGGCTTTATGGATGAGAAAGTGTATTTTTCCTGATTTTCATCAGGATAAAATCCTACCATTGTTAGGGAAGACTTGCCTGGCAGTGTGTTAGTCCCTTTTTAGGAGATGCCAAGGGTAATCTCAGAGACCATGGCTGCATCTTTCAGCATCTGTTTCACAAGAGATGATGTTGTGAAGGGGTCGATCTTAAGTCATGGAGTTGGCAGCAAAATGCACTGACCACAAACCAGAAATCCCCTGAGATCTCAACAATTGTCCCTCAAGCACGTAGTATCTATAGCCCTTCCTGTCCATTTCTGTATAATGATCAGTTTAGAGCAGGTAATGTTTCCATTCGGATTGGCTAGTACTCTGCTTTATGATTGCAGAGGAGAATCCATGAAATTGAAATGAGACCAGTGGGGGATTGATTTTTCTTGTATCTGTCTTGCTTTATCAAGACTTGAGCTGAAATATTCAAATATCATGTTTTTTTCAGATTCATACCTTTAAGTACAGAATATATTTATCATATCTCCCAGAGAAATGAATAATATCATGAGGAGCTATTTAATCATGAGCATGGAGATTGCTCTGCAGATTGCAGTGCTCTGACAGTGCCAGTCAACATGGAATAAGAAAAATAATGCTGGGAAACAAGGTGTCAGATTCATAGTTACTCACAAAGCAGTAAACATAGCCTGTACTTTCCAAATGGCACAAACAGAGATATGAATAGAAAGAAGTAACACCATCTGTTCATATTAACTAAATTTAGAAATAAAAAATTAGAATTTTAACTTACACTTAGTTGTGATGTCTAATACATCACACTCATTATCAATACTGGGATCCAGCCTTGTTGAGGAGACTGGAATTGAGAATATTCTGAAGGTGACTGAGTTATTTAGTCCTCTTTTACTTTGAAAGAGCATATCTTCAGTTAGGCAGCATATCTTCACTTAGGCTATGAAATTTGATAGACAGTCACAGTCAGCTCCAAACCTCTAAAACCTCACTATCTTAAACTTGTTCTGTGTTTTAGCAATCCTTGGTGTAGTTGCACAGTGTGTTTTGTTTTGCTGTCATGTGAAATCAAGCTGCTATCAGCTGCCCTTGTGAAGGTGTGACATGTGTCCCCGTGTTCCAGTGTGGCAGCATTAACACAGTTGTGATGGAGTTTTCCCTTCACACAGACATGGCCTTGGGCTATCAGCCTGTAGCTTACAAATGAGAGGCCTCCTATGCACAGCAGGAACTTCAGTGAAAGAGATGGGGCTGTGTGGGAGATGGCGAAAGACAAGAGATAAGGGAATGGAAGATCAAGTGAGAGATAGTGTAACAGCCGGCTGTGCACCTCAGCGAATGAAGCAGCGATGCTCTGCAGTGACAGCTACAGGACTCTGTCACTCAGCGTGACATTTCTCAGCGTTACAAAGGCAGTCATTGCACTGGTTGTGTACAAATTTCATCTGACTGCCACATCTTTCAAGGGAGATCTTTCTAAACGAAATATCTGCTTCCTGTTGATCACTTGGCATCACCAGAAGAGTGCATGGAGTGTGGAGGCCCGCCAGTTTTGTGGGATTAAATGTTTTTGCCTTGTCCAATGGCTTAGTACTGGTGTGTACCAAGAGAGTTCAGCTGCAAGGCAGAGCTTGGACAGGAACACAGGTCTAGTTCAGGCAGCACAGACTTATTGCCATAATGAAATAACATGTTTGTTCTGGCTGATTGTGTGTGCACTTTCTAAGTTAAAATTGGATTTTAATGCCTCTAAATAAAAGCCTTTCTCTTCTCAAATCATGACTGATAAGAAAAAATTAAATAAACTGACAAGGGGAATTCTTCTGCTTTTGCATGAGAAACCTTCAGCTAAGATGTATTTAAAATTCTTGGCTGGTTTCAGCTGTTTGGAAGAATGGAATGTGGGTAAGAGACTTTTGGCGACTGAATCTGCACTCACAGAAGCCAATGGTAAGAAATAGAGGAACATGAGTGTGAAGAGGAACAACTGTGAGGAGGAGCAGGCATCTTCAACAGCACCTCTGCAGCAACCACTTTCTATTTAAAATAGAAACACATCTGAGTGGTGTGGTCTGAATAACTTGTTATAAGGAGCTGGTGGGTTATTTCAATAATTTTTTAGGCTCTGCCAATATTTTAAGTCTTAACTAATGAGCACTCAGAACACTGTTTTAAGTGTTGCTGCTTTTTTTGGAGTACAAATCAGACACAGACACCAGCCAGCAGAGATGATGATGTTGGTACCAAGGATCCAATTTTCAAGCAGTGGTATCTTTCCGTAGAGAAGTGTTTACAGTTTCTTGGCACGAGCAGACGGATAAGGAAAATGGCTGAGGCAGGGAGGTGGGGTTTTCTTTTTTGGCCAGACTTCATTTTTCAGATATAGACTGTCTAAAAATTTCAGCGCCACACTTAAAAAAAATTATGCATATAAGAAATGTGGTATGCAAATCAAATGGGTGGAGTTGTTCTGCTGTGTTGGAACCAGTACAGCACAGTCATTTCAACTTGAATTCTAAACAGCTGTTTGGTTTGCTCTTGCATAGGACATTTCTGTTTGTTATCTCTGCCTTGGGATACACCAGTTTCCTGTCCTTATTGTATGAAAAAGAAACACATGTGCATGGAACATGGATAGGTTACCTTGATTTGAAATTATTTTTCTTATCATTCTGAACTTGGAAGAATAAATCACGCTGTCAAGGGGCAGGTTAGATAACAATTACACCATATTAGAGGGAAAATAATTAAAAATGCACAATTCTTGATAAGTCTTTTGCCTCACATATATTCATTAATTTTTCACAATTAATAGTTGCTCAATAATATTCAACATTAACAATTCAGGCAAAGAATGGCTTAAATCTAGTAAAGTTTTTATCTATTACTTGTAATAGTATCCCTAATTTCTGATGTGTAGAAACTGTTTCCAAACATAACAGTCACTCTTAGAGGCTTCTGAAGCATTTATTTACATCTAATATGTATTTCTCAAAATGAACCAGCATGGTAAGTTACAAAATTACACGTTTATATATTTTTAAAAGAAATATTAGTATTTATAAGACACAGCAGTAATTTCAGACTAAATATACTGTGATAAAATTAAAAATCAACCTCAAGATTTAATGTGAAATAATCCTTAAAAAAATAAATTTCAAAGTTGTTCATGCATACACAATCTCCTACTGGAGCTAATAATTATGCAATAAGCCCTACTGCTTGTTCTGAATTTCTTCTGTGCATGCTATGAAAAGAAAATATATGAGATTTAGACAAGTGCATAGTCACAGATTTACCCAGCATGGGAGTAGGAGCTGAGTGCACAGGTACTTTTATGGAGAAAAATATTTCCAGATATGAAAATGTAACATAAAGGAAAATGATGGGACTTGCAATTAAGATAACATTTATAGGTATTCTGCTATTAAATAACAGAGATTCAGCAAATAATTTGTGTTATATATATGGTATTTTAAAATATTTGCTGAAAGTCTTGAAAAGGACATATTGATAGGACAAAATCCATTCATGTGATATATTTTTATGGTACATTCTAACACATCTTACAATGATAGTAGGAAAAACTCAGCAGCTTTTTTTTTATGTTGGACCTTGATCCAACACTTATTTAAATAAAAAATATTGATCAGTCATTTGATAGGACTATGTCTTTTATACTTTAATTTCTGGTGTCATTCCAGAAAATTTTAAAAGCTGTAAAACATTGTTTCACAAAAGCTGTAACTGAAATGCACATTTGAATTATTACTTCTTTGAATGGCAGGGCAGCCCACTATAACATTCCCTTGAGAAGAATCATTCTTGCAATAGAGTACCTATATGGGTTTACTGAATGGATTAAACTTGTAATAACTGATGGCTATTTTATGTCCTCCAAAAAAGAATCCTTGGAAAAAAGAGCCCGAATTAAAAGTGACCATCTATTTTTGATTTGGAAGTCACCTGGCCATGCTTTAAGGTAAAATCCTTTAAAAAACGGTTGTCTGCCAGAAATGTTCAGATTACTTGGGTGGACATCTGTACTATTTATGCAATTGGAAAAAGATTGGTTTGAAGGAAAATTGATTTTATTTTTCAAAATGACAAAACTTCGAAGCAACATAGGGGAACAACCTGAGGAATGACAAAGAAATGAAAATCAGTGTTGCTCATTTGAAGAAGTAGCTTGTTGGGTTTTGGTTTTTTTTTCTTGTGAAAATGGTTAGGTCAGTGTCGCTGACAGACCCCATGTGGTGACTTACTGGGAAATGTGGGCAATGCCTAGACCAGTCCTGTTTCCCAGCTGCTATTTTCAGTACCCTTTTTGTTCTTGGGTTTATTCACATTTTGGTCAAAGATGTGTGGCAGTTTGATGCAGACCGCCAAAGCACTTAACATTGTTTAATGTGTTTTCATTCCTGGTCTAACACCTTATTTGAGCAAATCTGAGGTGATTTTGGAAAAGAAGACTGCCCTGAAGAGCAGCTACGGAAACTTCTTTTGCGATCACATTTTAAAGTGGCAGAAAAGACTGTATTCTCTTATATTCTTTAAATCTGTAAAATTTTTACTCCCAAACTGCTGCATTTCAGAGCTGGGACTTGCTCTGAAGCAGTTTTGCAGAATTATCCTCTGCTCTGAGGTTTCTGTTTTTAACATTGTGCAGCTGTGTGTGAAACTTGCAGGGCAATTTGTTTCCTATTCCTCTCTGGTTTGGTTTACTTTGCGTATTTTGGTTGATGTTATCTCAGTTTTCAGATCTCCTTCATCAATTTTTAGGTTCCCCTACTTATTGCTTCCGAGTTGAATGAGTCTATGAATACTTTTTAATTTATTTTTGTTTCCTGTGTCCAGTCTATCACACATCCAAAATTCATCAGTTTGAAACTTGTGCTTACGACCCATTGCCTGGCTGAAAAAGTGCTAAATGCAAAGGTGCCACTATTCTTGGATATTCTCAGGGACTTCTGTGGCATTGCCTGTCTCTGTTCTGGTGGAGCTTGTTTGCCAGTCTTCAGAACTGCTTATTTTGTGTGCCTTGTGAGGATCTTCCACTTGCAGGAGAAAACTAGTGATTCAGACAGGTTTAAAATATAATTTTGTAGTGTTTAATCATTATTGCTAGACTGCAAGCTTTTTCCTTCTAAGGCTTCTGGAGCAGAGATGAAATGTTTTACCTGGCTTCAACTGAAGAGGATTCCTACACTGAATGCTGGTTGTCATTCCTCATGGGTCCACGTGGTGTGTAATAGAAATCTGCTGGCACACTGAGCAGGGTTAGTCTGTCCTGTCCTGTCCTGTCCGCCTGTTGGATGCTGATTGCCATGGCCCTCGCAGCTGGACTCATCCCTGCTCAGGGGCAGCTCAGTGAGTGCCAGTCCCAGCGGGCAGCACTGACCAAGCCCGGCAGGGTGGACACGGCTGTGCCCTGCCAAAGAGCGCAGCACATTGTACGTGCTGGATACCTCACAGACTGAGCAGTGCTTGGGGGACACAGAGGCATTTGGGCTCCCAAAGTACGGCAGTTTTGTCTTACAAATGGTTTTCAGGTTTATCCCCAGACCAGAGACTTGGGATTGTCACAAGAGTTGTGTTGATCCAGATTGAATTTTGAAAGTGCTTGTCTCTTAGGGCTGAAGTCATCCTGCCCTTTAACCTCCCAGCAACAGACCTGGTAGAAGGTGGGCTTTATCTCAGTGACCCATGGCTGCTAACCAGTGGATTTAAAGGACTGGAGAGCTGGATGGATAATAATTTTTTTTCTCTTAGCTTTTATTTGTCCACAAGAGACCTAACACGGGAGGGTGTCTGAATTGGGCCTTGCTAATTGGAAACAATTCTCAGAATTTCATTGGGGCCTACTCTTCCATTTAATAAGATCCTATCTTTTTGACTTGCAAGTAGGCAACTGTTTTGTGAAGCTCATTGCGGTTTGTTCTTTTCACAAAATGGGCTCAATCATGATGCAATTTAGATAACTAAGTTGAAGACTGTCATCCTAAAGTGTGTTATGTAGCTATTAAACAAAATAAGTGCACATTTAAGGAATTGCTTTTTGATGTGTTGTTTTTTCCTTCTCTGAGAGTTCTTCTGAGAAGATGAGTCAAGTGGAATTTTGTAATTGTCTTTTGGAAACATTGGAATGGTTTGAAATGTGGATGTGTATCCAACCCAAATGCATCACTATCTGGGTTTTGGCAGCAGACACTTCCAGTAGCATAGGTGTGTCTTAAAAAATTAATGTATGCCTATGCATTTCCTCTGTTAACAGGTTTGCTTGCAAATGCTTACCCCAGAACCACCATGCTTTAATAGGTTAGGGAAGCCTCTTTGCATTGTTAAATAGTGGCATGAGTTACGCTAGTTGTGAAATATTTCCACAGAGCAACAAATTCCACCTGTTCTTCTTCTCAATAAACAGTTTATCCAAATTAACTTTGTTACTTGCTGCTCTTGTTACTTGTTCCAAACATCAGCTGGCATCTAAGCGTTAGTTTCGGCATCTCTGGAAGCTAAAATTATGAGTTTATCTAGTATGTATCTATGTGTGGTAGTTTTTAGAAAGTAACTGCATACCAGCTATTTTGGGCTTATATAATTTTACTCAGAAACAGCATTCCTCCCCTTATTTCTGAAAAAAATCTCTCTGGAAGGAGACAATTTAACCATCAAAATTCAAGCATGATAATTTTTAAAGTAGTCATCAAGTAAGAGTTTGAGTAGTAACAGTTACAATCCCTTGACTTCAGATTGCAAGTCATTCACAAAAATAAAGCACTTACCCAAATAAATAAATTATTGAGGCAATGCAGCATTCATTATAAAAACACTGAGCTGTGTTTAGATTAAAGTCTTTGCCTTTCCCAGCAGGAGGAGTCAGAGAAGTATGCTATAATAATACTTCATCTTCATACATTTTTGGATTGTGTAGTAGGATGGATTTTCCAGCAGAGGGAGAAGTATGCTCTATTATTGGGAACTGAGCTATAATTTTGCAACTTCTAGTTTAATGAAAATTCCTAATGCTTTGCTTAGAAGACATACTTACTTGTTCTGACTGCTGTTATTTTGAAATGTCAATATATCTTTCTGCCAAATTTGTTATCAGTAATTTTTATATAATCATAGTTTTGGAATTTTTAAAAATGTAATGAAATAGCTAAGTGCCTGTTTTATAAGGATTTTTTCCACATCCATAATAGTCTGGTCTAATGAGTTGTACTTCTCAGTGATTGCTGTGATAGCTGTTTCTTAATTCTTAATTAAACTATGTTAAAATATGCATTAAGGGACATATGTGTGATAACATTGTTTGTCTAGTCATTATCAGAGTAATCTATGGATAACAGCTGTAAAAAACCCAAACCACCAAAACCCCAAGCTGTATTAGAACAGTGTGTTATTGGAAGAGAAATGTGGAAAAAGAGTACAGCATGTTCCAGATGAAGAGCAAGTCCCTGGATGTGCCAGACTTGGTGTATAGGTTTTGTCATCATTGTTCTTCCTTTGGCGGCCTCAGATCTGTTCTTTTCCTTGCTCAGTGAAGCACTTCAGCCATGTGCTGTTACTGGTGGTTAGTGATTTGTTGGCAGTGTGTGGTTTAAAGGATGTGTTTGAGTCTGTGGAGCAACTGTATGAAGTATTTTAGGTGCTATTTTATGAGAAAGAGTAGTGTCATCCCCAAAGACTTTTCAGCAATAGAACATTCTGTTGCAGAACATGATAAATTTTGATCACTGCTGTCTCAGCAGCTTCAGCTTTGTTTTAAGAGACTGTCAGAGAGAGAGGGGGTGATGGAGGCTGTTTGAGCTTTAGTGAGGCCACTTTTACTCTCCGTAACAAAATTAACCAATATGGAAATAATTATTCTGCAATAACTACATCCTCTGTCCTTCTTGTGAAAGTGGCCATGTTCAGCAGCGAAACTAACGGTGCTGGGAATATTACTGGATAACTTGTCCTCGGAGAGCAATTCATGTAACACTGTCAAATTACACAATGTCAGTGCAAGGTATTGAAGAACACATTACAATGACAAATTAGAAGTGCAAGGTCCTTTGAATAATGTAGTTCCTGTGAAGGTGGAAACTCATTTCAGAGCAGCTCTTGGGATTCATAGGCTATCTGGGATTTATGAACATAGCTGGTATTTTGCTTTTCGAGTCTGGGGGGGACTGTAGCTCTGTAGTTAAGGCTCTTGTTTATATAAGATGAACTTGACTGTTCATACAAAATGGCAATATATCCCACTGCCTCGCTTCTACAGGGAATTTACATATAACAGCTGTTTAGGTAATTCCAGGCCTTTCCAGGCATATAGCCTGCTTTGGCAGACAGTGAGTGTGGTAGCACTCAGCAGGTATGGGATCTCTGTTAGAGGACGCTGAAAACTTTCCTAAAATTATACTGAGGGCTGGGATTGAGAAAAATAAGATAAAAATCTGGATACATAAAAGGATTTAGGAGTCCAGTCCTAAACTGTAGTCCTCAAAAAAAAAAAAACCAAAACAACTTCATTTGCTTCCCAAGCTCAGAACAGTCTGCTTGAAACCCAGACAAATACAATTTTTCTCAGTAATGTTTCTCAGGTGTCCTTGGTCATGTTTGTAGTTCAGTGTTCTTGATAAAGCAAAGCAGTCGGGTGCCTACTTCTAATGGCATCCTATCATTTGGGCCTTTTGGGGCTTATTTCAAGTTATATTTCAGACTATATCTAACAGATCATACTTCTCAGTGTTTTAGGAATATTTTCCTGGATAATAATTTCCCTAGTGAGTTAGCATTTGCTACACATACCAAGCTAGGAAGAAACTAAAGTCCAGCTGTTGGACGTGGACAGTACCAAAATCCCTTTCTCTTTGAATTCTTGTTAGTATTTTCCAACTTACTTCAGAAAAAAATCTGTATTGTTTTATGTAAAGAAACAGCTGACTGAATCTAATGACACTATCACCCTCAGTGTGTGGGCAACTCATATGATCGATAAAAGAAGCTGTACAGCTTTTTGGGTTCTGTGCTCTGTGTTTCAACATTGACTTGCAATGTTCACTTGTGGAAAGTAGAAGGTTTTGTTAGTGGACAAGTATAAAACTGAAAGATTTAAAATTCCTTTAGTCAACAACAGTGTTTTGTTTTATTTAATTATACTTTGGAACCCTGTTTAAAATACTAGATTGATTTAAATATTTGACATAGGATTTTCATTCTTAGTCCATGCAGAATGTTTTTCTTTGGCCAAAAATATTTGCTGTATTCATGAATAGTTTTGATTGACTTGAAACTGGCTTTACTAGTGATTCCCTTTCTTTTTGCAATGAGTATTTTTTCTGATTTCACTCAGCCTTCTCAGCAAGAGGATAGACTCATGCAGAGTCAAGCTTGGCCTAAATGCTCTTTGGCAAGGCAGTTCCCTTTAGAACAGTCTGAACTACTGCAAATTTAAAGGGAAAGTAAAACAAAAGGTGAAAAGAGTGAAATAGCAATCATTTGAGAGAAAACAGGAGAAAAGGAAGGAAATAAAGGGGAAATGTACTTTTTAGCATCCTTAGTGCTTCCTTAAATATTTGGTAGGCATTGCCAGGAAGCACAAGTGGCCTGAATGCCTTGGTAATACTTGAAGAAGATAGATAGTCCAGGCTCTCTGAACTCCTCTTTTCTTCTCTCACCTCTGAGCTTTTATTTAAGCCCAGGAACTCATGCCAGGGCTTGCTGAGCTCATCATTTGATCTTGCAATCTCTCTCTTTCCTTACACAGAGCTCCACTAAACCTAGATTAAAATCCCAGCTGTACTGCGTATGTTGACATGCATGGCAGGAAATTGTTGTGCCTGAAGGTGTGACTGCATTTTCATGCTCTTACCCTACTGTGCCATGTGAGGGAAAAATACTGAGGTCAGGGTAAGATTTTGTTGGTCTTTGTCAGGCATTACCTGGTTTCCTCTGAGTTTTCAGTACATTGCCATTTTTTGTATTAAAATAGTTATCCTTCAGTTAATTTCTTTACTCTTACTAATAAATTACTGTATCCAAATTTACAGTTGTGGCTGGGAATGTTGCTGTGCTTTCATTTTCTAAATCTTTTATATATTTGGTTTTGCTGCTTTCATTTCTTGTACAATATAGAACAATCTGCAGCTATTTCTGCCTAGAGTCACACTGACTGCCAACCAATTAAACTCTGGCAGTTTTATTCTAGTTAGCATCTGCATGTGTTTTCATGATTCATGTGCTTCATCTGTACATATAAATCTGCGTTGTAGCCTGACCTACAATTTTCTTAGGTATTTTGGCTGTATAATACATGGAGAGACACAATTTCCAGCTTGATCTGCTGTGAGATACAGCACCTGGCATTTGCATTTTGAAGCCTTGGCTAAAAAGGCATAATGAACACTTAGCCAAATGTCCACCAGTCACATCAAATCCTGCTCCAGAGAGGTTACATGTAGCCTGTGCTGTCTCTCTTACCAGGAGACACAAAGGCCTCTGACACTGCCAGACTGCCTGACTGCCAGCTGGCAGTGCAAACCCATCACCTCCATGCAAGCGAACCTCACTGGACTTTATTAATGCGTTGTGCCTTCCCTGCTCTGTGCCTGTTATGTAACTGATTTCTCATCCTGCACAAAGGAGATGCGCCCACAGGCACCTCCTTTTAAAAGTGTATCTTATATAGTAATTCTGTAAATAATCCCAGGAACAGTTTTCCCTTCTATTAGTCTCCATTCCTGCTCTCCCAGAGGGGATGTGAAGGGTGGGGCCGCAGAACGTGGACATGTGAATGGCTCCTGTGGCCAGCATGACAGAAGGGGCTGTGGCACCAGCACCCAAGGCTGGCAGTTGGGAGTGAGAGAAGGCATTTTGTGGAGCGTCCTTGGATAGAACAGATGCTCCCCTTTTCCTTCTGGGAAAGACCATGGCCTGGATGAAGGCAGTAAGGTCATGCTGGGCTGAAGACCTTGTGAAGTCCGTGTCATTTTATTTAGACCTCATCCTCCGCTCTTGTGTGCTGAGCGATTCTTGACAGGCCCACATGTGGACTGAAAAGGGCTTATGCCATGTGCTAGTCTGGATTGACTTCTGAACAATTAAACAGCTCTTGACTTGATGCATTTGTGAGTACTTGGGATCAAAAGAATCCAATTTGTGTATGTATGGCTGTGGTGACTGCAATGCATATTAATTTACCTGAATTATGTGGCACAGCAATGTGGCAGCCCAGAGCTCAAGACAGGCTGCACGCTCTGTAACCAGTTTTATAGCCCATTTTCTTGTTCTTCTACAGCTACCACACATGCTGGCTGTAGAAGTAGCTCTATGCCAGCCAGGGATTTCCTCTGTGCTACAGGGATGCTCAAGGTTGAGAAGGTTGGGCACATTTCTAGCTGCTTTTTGCCATTTTATGTAGGATAAAACTCCTGGAACCAATTGAGTCTTGTTCTCATGGGCTCTTATTGTTACATTGTGAGCAGAGCAATTTTTCTTAGCTTAAATTCAAACTAGACAAGATTTTACAGTGAGGGTCAGGTAAGTTTTTCAGTAGAATTGCTTTATCATATTTTTAATGGGATATTTCATTCTTGTGTATGGCTGAATAGGTATTAAAAGATGGGAGGTATTAAAGTATGAACGAAGTAATTTTGACTGCAAGAGCTATGTTGGGGCAGGCTATCAAGTTGTATTTCTTGAGAAAAGGATTAACTTTGTGAGAAAAGCTAGGCATGATCTCAGTGATAAAAATGTGTTTGCTGGTGCAAAACTTCCTGTATCAGTTACTTTTGCAAGTTTTCTCTCCTTAGTGTGGTAGATTTCATCTTTAACAGCCTCTTTCTGCAGTTTCTTCATACAAGCTGTGACTATGTTATATAATGTATTCATGGAATAGAAGGAAAGCGATTTCAGATAAGTTTAATGATATGAAAAACTTTTCTTTTTGGTGTTTCCCTCAGTGACCTAACACTTTTGGTTAGTGAGCAAGTAAGTACTAATCAGTTGTCTAGTGCAGTAGTTACCATGTGAAATTGTCCACACTTTGCATATGACAAAATAAAGATAAACTAATCTATGTTTGAAATAGCAGCTATTGGGATTTAGGTCAAATTGTCTCTGGAGAAATAACTTACTCCCTGGTACTTGTTGCAAAATGAACTTGTGCAGTCTCCTATTTTTGAGAGCACCTACTCCTTGTTCATCTGAGGGGGAATACGTCTGAATCAAACTGGATTGCTCTTTCTTATGTTCCTCAGTGAGCATTTAAAGAAGAGAAGAGAAACAAGTGGAGGAAAAGCATGAGAGAAAAGAATAAAGGTGAAAAACAAGGTTTGCTTATGACAAATGGGCTGCTTCTCTTAATTTCTCACTGGCACCTCAGAAAGAACAAATCTCCTGGGGCCTTGATTTTTCTCTTGGGCTTATATAGAGTTCACAGACTGGATGCTTAACTAGTGTAAATCAGCATAATGCTGCCCAAGATGAGAGATGTGGCTGAGGAAGTACTCTGGAAGGAATTATTTTTGTGCTTATGTGGTGTAAGTAAGATGAAAATGATGGGTGCCTTTATTTAGATCAGGTCCTTGATAAAGGGATGGACAACAGATGAATAAGGTTTAGTAATGCTTTCAGCACTCCTTGGCCTGGAAGACAATGCAAGTGATCAAAAGAGCAGAAACGTGGAAATAAAAGCAGGCAGTGATTGGGATAGAATCACTAAGCAAGAAACACATTGGTGAAGGCAATCAATACCTTAAGGTAAATTACAGCTAATGTAAAGGAGCTGTAAACTCAGGAAATACCTGGCAGTGTTCTTAGTCTGATGGTGTCTCTCTGAAGCAGCTGGTCTTTTGCTTATCTCAGTGCTTATAATGGGACCTGCCTCTGTTGAAAAAAGGTTCCCAATACAACTATGTATCACAAACCAATTTTCATATAACAAGATCTACATTTCAAGTGCATCTGAAGGGCTAGCTCTGCTGTTTGAATGTATTTAAATGATCCTTCATCTATAATTTATGTACATAGCTTGTGTCAGGTATGTATTGATTACCATTCTATTGGGTGTCAGTTCACTCTCTCCAGAGATGCATGGAGCAATGCAGAGAGCTGCTCCTGCTGTTAGAGCTCTATTAAGCTGTAATGATTTGCAGTCTTCCACACCACAGAAGCTGTGTAAGGTCATGGAACTCGGGACTAGAGCAGGCTGACCTGTGCAGTCTGGAGTTCGGCCTCTCTGTGGAAATGCTTTGCTGTTTCTTTCATATATGGTGGACACTCAGACTTGGGGGGTACATTTTGCTCCAGAATTTAGTTGCTGTACATACCTGTGTTACTTGAAGATTTTAAATGTGGACAGCTACTCCTTGGAATTATGGAGTGCAGTATATTCCCATATCTGGCTAGGCAGGTTTATGACCTGGATCGTGTCTTCTAAAGAATCATAGCATGCGCATCCTTTCCACTCCCCTTCCCTGGTCAGTCACAAGAGGTGAAATCAACAGGCTTAGGTTGGGTTTTTTTCTTCATTTTTCTTCATAGGCAGAAAAGGTTAAATGTCTTCAAGATATCATTTGCTCAAAAACTTTTAAAAAATTTGCTATGTCTTTAGTTGTTATTACTGGTCCTTATTATAAGCAGTAGCACTGAAGGCTTAAATGAAATCAGGAATCCAATGTGTAAAATTGTGTGTAAACACAAAGCAAAACTCAGCTGATTGGCTTTAAAGAGTTTATTGTCTGGGTAGAATGACAAGCTGACATTGTAGGTGCCCTCCCTGAAATGCCACAGACCAGTCTGTTGCCAGCTGCACATAATCAATGCTGTATAAGCCATAGCTGTGGTGGGTGACTGCAGGTCCTGCATTGCTGGGAATATCCATTGCCTAAGGAACCAAGCTGATCCTTCTGTGGTCATGTGTGCCAAAATTGAAAGGGGGGATTATGACAGAAATTCTGGAGGGTGCAGTAGTTTACCATCTCCCATGAGACCAGCGACACAACATTTTTGGATGGCTTTTTTATACTCTTTAGCCAAGCAAGATGGATATCTCAGGACTATGTGAAGCAGGTTTCTCTTGCACTGGGACATTGTGTAGCTGATGCATCTTGCAGAGCTTAGCAGGACCTGAGTGCTCCACTGTGTAGAAGTGTTGCTAGGATCAGCTCCCATACAAATGTATCCTTCACTCCCTGCTCCTCACTGCTATGAGTCCATTAAGAGTTTTTTCAGACTTAGCTTGTCAAGTAAGAAAAGCAGGTCTTGTCAGGCATTCGGGAGCACTTTGTGCTTTTCCATGGATGAATTTTTAGTATCTGAAGTGCTGAATCATGCAATTTGATAGCTCAAGTACAATTAGAGTTAATTTTGTTTTGCCTCCAGTCTTGACTGCAGTCCTGAAAAGAAAGCTTGGATTAAAAGAATTTTTCAAAAACATATCCAGAGGGAACAAATACCACTGATTAACTTAATAGGTGAATGAGCATCATTGCGCTACAGAAGTATACCTCTAAAGTGGATTCTCAGTGCTAGAAATCCAAGGGAAGGAGCTTGACAATGACAGACATTTTCTGTGTGGTTTATTTGTAGACAGTGAAGCAGTTGTGGGTTTTGGGATTTTTTTTTGATGGGGTTATTGGATGGTTTTGGTGGGTTTTTTTTGTTTGTTTGTTTTTTTTTTGTTTGTTTTTTTGTTTGCTTGTTTGTTTCTTTTTTAAATTTTCTAAAAAGTTTTTAGAATTTGGCCTTTTTTAAATTAATTATTTTCTAAAAATAAGGAAAGCCTGGGTATTTTTTTAAAATACAGTTATTTATATATTCAAAGTCAGGAAGACTGTTATTTAAAATGAAACAGAATCAGTGTAAGAACCTGGGTGTAGGAAAATTGGGGAAAATGCCAAGTTTTCTTTGGTGCCATTTTTGGTGTTTCTGAGACCCACATCATTCCCTGCAGGATGCCAGCTAGGGCCGGTTGTGTGTTAAAATTCCTCTTCTGTCTTTACACCAGGCAGCAGAGCTGCTGCTTGGACTTTCCTGGGCCTCTTTGAGAGCCCACCCGAGGATGCCCCATTCAGGTTTGCCAGTGCCAGCCTGTGCTGTACTTAGAGTGGGGTAACATGGACACAGATCATGCTTCTGGCAGTAAATGTATCGTGAAACCTTCACAGAAAAAGAGCTCTAACTTCCTAAATTTGCTTGGTGGCTTCTGAAGACAAAGGGATGCTTAATTTCTGTGTTTCAGAAGGCTTCTGGGGAGGCAGCAGGTGCCTGCCCCACGTGCCCTGATACTGGGGCAGAAAACATTAAGTAAAACAGACCATTATAGGCTTATGTACGAAGTTAAAATCTGGCTTGTGAGCTTATGTCCTTTACTGCATCTAACTCTCCATCTCCTGCAAACAGCAAATTATAGGCACTGGAACATGTTACAATTCCTTAATTCTCAGTATCTTTTACCTTAGCTTAGAGACTACTGAACTATTTCAGAGGTAGGTTGTCTCTCCATCAAATATCTGTTGGTTTTTCCTCCCCCCCCCAGATATGACTGTAAATATCTGAATGATATAAAAATTTTTGTTTCTGCTACCCTATAATGAAGTATCACTGCTTGTTACTGTGCTCAACAAACCCTTTATTTCATGCCTGAACGATGCCTGGGACAACTCACATGAGAAATGCTAACACAGTTCTAACTTGTTTGAGATTTGCCCTTGACTTTTTGTTGTACATCTACAGGCATTTTTCTCTGCTTCAGGGAACTCAGGCAAGTGGCTTGTAGAAATCAAAGTTTGTTTTTTTTTCCCTTTCACACTAAGCTTTTGGGATAATATGCCTTGTACTTGTGGAAATCCAGTGAAGAATTTCCTTTTTTGCCACCTAAGTTTTATCTGCAGCCTACCAGAGCAAAGATGTATGTTGATAATTTCTGGTCTTTCTGCACCAGTAAACATCCTAGTTAACGTTGCGAACAGTCTTTTATTAAAGCCCTCTTTTTATCCCATCAACTATGTTTTAAAAAAATTCTGCTGTCTCAAAACTGCTGTCATTAGTCTCAGCTCAAAAGTTTTAAGGAAGATTTCAATTAAATGCAGTCAGCTATTGTGCAAGTGGGAGGAGAATACAACATTTCCATTACTTTTGTTTTGCACACAATCTCTTGGAATAGTTACTTATGTACTTAAACTGTGGTGAAGCAGGATTTATACACGCAGAGCTGTTCATCCTTTTCAAGCTTATTGCTGGATTTTCTTTCTTCCTGTTGTAATAATTAAAAAATAAACTAACCAAATATCCTATCAAGTTGCTTTCCCCACTTTTGGAAGGATTGTTATGTAATGGGAAATGGGTTGTTCTTTCTATTGTATGTATGGATCAGAAAGTCATTCTGGTGCATATAGGTTTATTTTTTCATGGTGTTCTACTAAGTTAGTATTATGGGAAGATGATATACCTGGTTATGTTTTCCATGATTTCCTGACATGTCAGTAGTATTGGCACAGCAGAAGATCTACCTGGGACATTGCACTGGGATACATTAGGTCCTTTTGCTGACATTTCCTGACAAAGAAACAGACAGGCTATTTCTTTTTAAATTCTATTTGATTTTTTTTCTGATATCCACATCTTAACACTCATTGCAAGATCCTGTAATTAAATCAAGATCTCACATTTGTATTTGTAAAGACAAAATCTGATATTTTGACACTCGATGACAAAATAGAAACTGAACTAGAGGCAAGAGGCAAAGCTGTCTTCCAAGCCTTTGTGTTAGCTCATAATATTCTGAATTTTAAAAAAAAAACTGTTGGTTTTTTCTTTTTTTAAAAATTTTCCTGAAAAGGCTATGATTCATATGAAATTTCAAGTTTATTTTGGAAGTGGCTTTTTTTTTTCCCCCCAGACTTTAGTTTGGGAAATTTTTTCAGTTCTGTCTACTTTTGGTGTGGAAGCAAAACTGGGAAGTTTTGATGAACTCTTTGTAGCACTAATGGGGAGAAAATAGGTATTCTGTAGTTTGTTTTAATTACTTTACCCATAATGAAACTACAGAATTCATAATCCTTGGACTTTACAAAGGTCACACTAGTATTTAAGCTCTTTCAGTGGTACATTAAGAAGACAACAAGTGAAAGGTTGATTAACTTGATTATTTTTTTAACATCTTTTCCCTTAATCTTTAATATGAAGTCAGTGTTGATGATGATAGTGGAGTATTCCATTTATCTGCTTTAAAATTAATGCTATCTACATTACTGTAGGTGTTGGGTTTTTTTTAAAGAAAGTGAGTTTGCAGTAAACATTAAAACCTTTAGCTCATCTTGAACATTTTTTGATGTTTTTAATATATGATGTATACCAATATAACAAATATACACGTTTTTAAATCTGGCAGTGTTTTCTGTGGTGCCCAGCACCTTTTCTGCAAGAAGGGCCAGGTAGACAAATGAGTGCAGGAACCTCTGTCATTCTCTGCACCATGTAACATATGCTTTGCTCAGGGTAGGAAGGAGCTGAGACACCTTCAGATGAACACTAACCCTGTTTGCAGAGCAGCCCTTCCGCCTTTCCAGCTCCTCTCTGCCTCTTTCTTTGCTTTCTGTCATGGTCAGTCCATATCTTCTGTGATGGCAATTTTTCTTACTAATCTGAGCATGGTCCTGCATTCAATTTTCAGTGCCCTAAACCTTCAAAACCCTTTTAATTAGTTGCTGTCCTTGGGCTGCTAAGTGACAGCAAATACTCCCTAGGTGTCCTTTCCTCAGTGCCAGCAGTGCATTTCCCCAGACTTGCTACAGAAATCTGCCAAGTGGCCCAAGCAGTCGGCCCTGGCTGGGACTCCTGAGGGAGCAGGACTTTCCTCCCTCGGTGCTGCCTCAGCCCCGAGTGACCCAAAGGCTTGCAAGGCACGTTTCCTTGGTGCCTCACCGACCTGCCCAATACTACAAACACTGTGCCCTGCCCACATGCAACACGTGTGGAATTGGTTCCCTTGCTGTTTAAAAGAGAGACAGTGCCTTCTCACTGCCAGGCTTTGAGCTTCAGTTTGTATGAACCAGCAGAATTGTTATTTATAATGTTTGCATGTTTGTTCTTTTGCTTCAGAACTAGGAGAAGCAATGCTATTGGCACTTTCATATGGGATTCCTGCTTTCTTAGAGCTTCCTGATAAAATTTGACTCACAAAAATAAAATTGTACTTTATTAATCTGTGACCTTCAAAAGAATCTCCATTTCAAGTACACCTAAACAGAAAGTGTTTTCCAGCTGCAGTACATCTCTGCAGATCAGAGTCCGCAGCTCTACTGCTGGAATAGCTCCCACTGGCTGCGATTGGAGCAGGTGTTTCTCTCATCACTCAAAGCCGCCCACTTGACAGCTGATTTCCAGATGCCCTTAAATGGTACCTTGTAATACTCTTTTGTGCAGTCCTGCTTATGTTCTTTTCTTTTATTCACTGTTTTCAGGACATGTATTAGTTTCCTCTTACAAAAAATTTTTAAAAGGGTTGGATTTGAAAGGAGCTCATCCACCTTTTCAGGATGTTATAGGATGTATAGGGTGATATTTACATCAGGCTGCAACTTTTGAAGCTTATTTCTGTGGCTACAAATTATTATACTCATGGGGTGGGTATCTCAGCAGTGCTGATCTGCAAGCTTTTAATTTCATCTGTCTGATTAGCACTGTTTATTTTTTCACCAGGCACCCTGTTACTTTTCAAGCTTTCACCTGTGTTTGTCCTCTTAGATGTCCCTAATTTCTCTCAATTTTCTTGACATCTACAGCAGGTGTCTTTGGCCTGAATGCTCCTCAACACCTGCTACCTTCTTGCTGATTCCCTTTTAATACATATCTCAATTGCTATGTACGGGGGGAAGAGTAAGGTAATTGTTTTTATGTTATGTGAAAAGTTGTTGTGATTTTTCTTTTACAGACAAGCTAATCTTCCAGTGGAAAAAGGATAGATTCCTTCCCTGCCTCATTTTTGCTGGTTTTTTTTTTTCTTTTTTTTCCTGTCTGTATGTGGAAAAAACCCAATACTTTCCATTTTTATCATAGTAAATAAATGGGAAATGACCAATGAGAAATAAGATAAGATGCTGAGAAAGACTCTTTTTACCTTCTTCTGCAGGAATGAAATGTCAGTATTACTTTGTTTTGCCTTTTCTTGTTTAAGAGATAAGATGTAAAATATACAGGTTCTTGAAATTTTTTCCTTGCATTGCAGTAGGTGAAGAAACAAAACCTTGAGGCACTGGTTTTCTATCTGCTTCACCAAAAATAAACAATACAGTCATGTGACACTGGGAGGGTTATACTACCCTGAGATTCTGAATATATAGCTGTTCCTCTGTGAAACAGTGAGATATCAAAAGAAAGTTACTGCGGGTTCTAGACACGGCAGTAATGTTGTGTCAGTGATGGCCTAGGATTTAGGAATTGCAATGTTCATAGGGACAGATAAAGCCTTTTATGAGATCAGCTAGAATACTTTCCTTTCCAGCCTCTCATGACTGATCTAATAAAAGATAGCTTGTTATTACAAGTCTCTAGACTTAGGCCTTTTCCCAGTTGTTTTTTTTTCCCTTCAACCTCCTTCATTCAACAAGTGTCATGAACCCTTTCTCTCAGAGCAGTCTTTTTCAGAGAAAGGGCAGTGATGACTCCCATGGATTTCAGTGAAAACTGTTTATGTCCATCCCCTCTGAAAAGCAGTTCTGTCCCAGGCTGAACACATAGAAGCCCAGAGCTCATTCACCTCAGTTTGAGAAGAATTATGAAGTTCCTCTCTATTGGAAATCTTCCATCACAGAGGAATTTCATGCACCACCCCACCTCCCCACCCCCCAGGATACCCTCAGGCTGTGAATTTGTGTCTCAAATAGAGAATGGGACCAGTCAGTTCCCAGGTAAACTTGATCTGAAGTTAATTGTAATGATAGATTTATACAAATAATTGCATCTATCTTCAGTTTATTTACGTTCAGATTTTTGACTTCTGGGTCCTTTGGCTTTGGGGCCCATGTGCTTGTTTGAAGCTGGGGTATATAAATATAGCTGCAACCACCAAAAAATAGTTATTTTTTACTTTAAAAAATTGCTTTTACATTCTAATCACTTGTTTGTTTGGGTTTTTTTTTGTTTGTTTACTGAAGCTTGAAAAAATCCTTTGAATAATAAATCTATAATCCTTGCCCAATCCCTTTTCTTTCAAAGTTAGCAGACATATGAGATAGTAGTTTCAACAATCAATGATGATGGAGAATCATTAAAGGTCTCTTCCTAAAGAATAATTTCATGGTATGTAGACTTCTTATTGAAACAAAAATAAAACCAAAACCAACCAAGCAAAAAAAAGCAAGAGAAAAACAATAGTTTTAGAACAAGCCAACCTTTCCTCCCCAAACCAAAGTTAGAAAGGGGAGATGGGCACCATTTATTTTTATCTGACACAAGCAGCTCTGTGAAAACCTTGCTAAAGAATTTTTTGAGCCCTCTGTTTTCTCACAGGGAATATTTTGATTCACAACAATAGATGTACTACTAGTAGAGCAGTAGAGAGAAATAACGGGGAAAGCTGTGGGAAATCTCTGCTTCATGACGGTGTTGTGGTTTGAACAACATGTCTGACTGGTATCCATGTGGTAAATAAACAATTTGTCTCCTGAATGTTTGCAGGGAGGTAACATGGCTGATTTATTTTGTGAAGCCACTGTGGCTGCTCTACCTTGTCATCAGAATCCTCATGGCCATGCAATACTAGGTCATCAATGAAGAGTGTTTTCTGATGGGTCTTGAAGGAAAACATGACAAACAAAAAAACCAGCAGTGTGTGATTTGCACTCTTGGAAGTTTTAAACTCTGAGAGATGTCATTTAAAAATATTTCCTGTTTTCTCTTACTTAGTCTCAATACGTCAGGCTCAGCTAAACGAAGAACTAAATTAAAACTGTCATTTCAGCTCATAAATAACAGATGTCTCACCCATTTAATTATTTATAGTCTTGAATCTTTCAAAAATGAAAATGGCTATACACATTTTTAATGTAGTTCTTGGTAATTTGCTGCATGAATGATAAGATTCCAGATAATCCCAGCACACAAACATGAAAAATAAAACTTTGACTGACTCGCTTATCTTATGTGACTGCTTCTTCAATCCCTTGTGACTTTTTTTAAATTAAAATTTAAGTGAAATCTAATCACAACAAATTGATGTTCATACACTTGCATTAATAATTTATCTGCTAGAGATCACAGTGAAGGTAGTGTGGACATTAGAGATTCATTTGCTGCCGGAAAATCAATGCTTTCTCTTTTTGCTAAGATTTATCTTTTTGTCTCTGTGAACTGTGTTTGGATGGATCACAAGTCTGAAATAACAATGGTGAAAGAAATTAAGACCGTGCCAACATTAAAAACCAATACCCTACCTGCAGGAAAACCACCAAACCCCACTCTCCTTCATTCCTTGGCTGGTGATAAAATTATGTCACTTCCCTTAATGAGTTCTTCTCTTTTTATGAACATAGTTGATCTAGTGAAAGATGAACTTAGTGGGTTAACAAGGATTCCCTGGCAGAGCACAGTGCGCTGTGTGTGAGCTGAAAGAGGAAACATATGGGTGTGGAGTGACTACAAAGAATGCAACCTGAGCGCTCTGGGGAAGGTGGGATTGCCAAGGACAGGAGAAAGATGTCAAGTCAACGGGCTGAGGAGAGCTGCTGGGCCTGGCTTGGGGATGTAAAAGGGAGCTTATGTTTTGAATATGAGTGACTGGAATACCCACACAAACAGATTAAGACTTCCTTGGTGCTTAATCAGCTGAACCAGTATTGGTGAATAAATGTATAAAAGCGTTTCTACGCATGCCAGGTGACAGAGCCAGAAAAATCAATCTTTTGCAAACACCACCCATCCAAACTTGGCTTCCAGCTCAGTGGGTTTTGTAAATATTATGTCAACATGATACTGCATAACAAAGGAAAAATAATATACTGGCATCCATTTTCTCAGCTGCAGGGAGATCTGACTAGCTATTGTAATTGAGGAATGACAAATCAGGATTACAAACAGATTTCTGTTCTCAGAAACATTTGTGTAAAAATTGACAAAGGTAAGTAAAATAATGATTTAAAAAATCTGATTCACTTTGTGGCAGTGTCCCTTTAATGATGTTTTGCACTAGTGCAGAATTACATATTGCAGCTTTTTACTAGACACTGCCCTTTGCAACTTTCTAGAAAATATTTTCCATCATTTTGACATTTCATTTAAAATGAAATATAGAAGATATTAGAAATTCATGTTCATGACAGGTATTATTTGTTTGACTTTGAAATATACAGAGAACACACATTAATGCACAGTGACTGAAGTGTTACAGGGGTGTGCGTCTGCATATTCATGCGACTCTTCTTTACTCCACGAGAAAGTGTTGTGGAATCAGAAGACTGACCTTTTATAGAACTAAAAATGTGTGTGTGCAACAATGAATAATTTTTAAAGGAGCCAGCTGAAATGCCCTCCTTCCCTATATACGTGTGCGTAAATGAGAAAGAATGTTGTTTTTCCTTGCAAAGGTGCACAGTTTCACTGTGTTTTCAAAGTCCCTTCTGTTTACACACTCAGCTCAGAAATCCTTATCTAAACTGGTTTGTTGTAAAGGTATATCTGCTCTTTTTGGAGCTCCACTTGGGGAATATGAAGGTGTTATACTTCTGGGCTGGAAAATAGGTAATTTTGAGTTTATACTGAAGTATAAGGTGAGGATTACTAAAGTGGAAGTTTCTGTTGACTTTTGTACTCTAAAAAAAAAAAAAATTTGAGAAAGATTGTTTGGTTAGGAGTCCTTTTAACGTGGGGCAAATTGTATTTCTTTTATACTAGAGAGGAAACAGGGACATTGGAGTTTTATTGAAATGCCCACATGTGCATATATGATCAGAACAGTGAATAAGTTGGCTGAAACTGTTACGTGTAAAAGAGTTTTGATTGACAAGCCCTGTTTGTTGACCAGAGGAAGAAAAAGCCTGTTTGAATTTGAATTGACAGTTGCCTTCCTTTTTGATTTAACTGCTGTGTGAACAGCTACTCTTCACAGTTTTTGATGACCTGATCAACTGTTTTACAAATCCAACATACATTGCAGGGTGGTGAGGGAAACATTTTTATCTTTCCCTTTCTTCCTAGCATACATTTTATAAAGATTATAATGTTACTGAGGAAAGTTATTTTGATTTATACAGCTTCTTAACTGAGGTGGAGTTTGTCAACAATTTGTATTGGACCTTGAGTTCAGCTGAATTCCCCATTTAACATAGTCACAAACTTTAGTATGTAAATGTAAAGCTTTCATAATTCTGATCCTGAGCTTGCACCTGTGAGTGTTGAACTGTGTGGCAGCATCTGCAGTTTTTGTAAGACTTAGAGTGGGAACGTTGTTTATACGGCTGGAATAATCACAAGCTTTCCTCATTTGCAGAGGTGTTACTAGTTTTTGCTCCTGAAACTCTTATCTGTTGTAAGGGAAATTCTAATTGTAACTGATCAGCACTACAAAAAACCAAAAAAACCCAAAAACAAACCAACCAACCAAACAAAAAACCCAAAACAACAAAAAACCCTCTGTTTCTCCTTAACTATTAACACTGGAACCTTGTTAGTTGCCATTAAAGGTGCAAGACGTTGTTGTTTGTATTGGGAATTGACTCCACCTGATGACATTTGTTCTTTGGTCCTTAAAATATCTGTGTAACTATAGTGATTGCCATATTATTAACAAGGGCCAGGTTTCATTCTACTCAGTGTATGCCTATGCAGTCATTGCAAGTGCGCATGATTACTTAATAATTAACTGCTTATATGTGATCGCTGAATTTACATTTGCAGTTTTAGTTAGGCAATGTCCTGCTTTTGGAAATGTTGATAGCATTTGTTGGTGCATCATAGGAGAGACTACATGAACTAATGCAGAAAAACTGACTATATCATTACAAGGATGCTAAACCCTCCTCAAACGGCATTAATAAGTAGATATCTTTTTAACTGGGATATACTTATTTAAATGTTTGATGGAGAAGCAACTGGACTGTTTCCCAGCCTGACTATTACCATCTGGAGCTGATGTCTGTCTTTAGCTGTGACATCATATTTTAAGGACCCCAAGAACTGCTGAATAAAAGAAAAAGAGCCAGTAGGAAAGGAACTGCATCTGTCTGATGTGTTGGTAGAAGTCAAAGATGATAAATCTATTCTGTGAGTTTGTAACAAACACTCATAGACCAAACCACCTGATTAAGTCAATAATCCCTTCTCAGTCTGAAGTTTATAAAGCTTTGTGTGATTGTACTATTTTGTTCAAACAGTATAATTTTCCAACTTTCCTTTTATATTTTCCCCATAACTTTAGTTTCCAGTTGCAATTGTCACAGGTCTTACACTTTTGAAAGCCAGTGCTGAATTTTTTCTCAAGCAAAATGGTCTGTGATCAAGAGCAACTGATTATGTACTCTCCCTGCATGCATCAGCATGTTGATTATGTGAAATCTCATGAAGAATTACAGTCAATGCCAATCACTGTCTAGCTGAAGGTCAAATTTTACATTCCTCTACTGATGTCATAATGTTTTTTTCCTATGGTAATCTATAAACCATGTAAGGAAACCTTGGATAGATGTTCTTAACAAAATGTATTTATGCTTTCAACTACTGTTTTGGCATGCAAAACCAGAGTTCTGTTCTTGTTCAGCATGCTATTGCTCTAATGTTTATTGATACCCGAGAAATGGAGCACTAAGAAGAGCCCCAGGGCAAGGAGTGTTTAAAGCTGAAGAGTGATGCTCAGCTCTTGAGCCTGTTTAGTACAAGGTCTGAGTGTGGGTACTGCAGAGGGATGTGTCCCTGCTCTGTGCAATTCCCATGTCGGCATTCACATTCGCGTTGACTCTGCTTCTGCTGGAGCATCTGGATCGTGTCACCACTGCAGATGATACTTGGAGGGGTCAGTGCCATACTTGTGCCCTAAAAGTCCCAGCAGCTCAGCTCACTGGCTCGAAAGAGATTGGCCAAGAGAATATATTGTTCAAATATCCTTACTCAGTGCCGTATGTTTTCTGATTTATTTAATTTATGCTTAACATATCCAATTAAGTGCTACCTAGCAATTGCTTTGTATTAGGCTCCCACATGAAGCAGCCATGTATCTGGCAGATTGAGGCAGTCAACAAATGCTTTAATAAATTTGATCAATGGAAGGGTATCTTTGTGGAAATAGCCATGCAGTATAGTGAGGCACTGTTAACTCATGAAATGTTTGCCTGGTTAAGCTTGTAGGAAAATTGGAAAGCCAAAAAAATGCAAAATAACACTCCATACACCCCCAAAAGCAAAAGATACAGAGTATTCATTTCATGTCCATTCCCTGCATTTGAAATGTCAAGACTAGAGATTTTGAGAAGGCAGTTAAGCTGTACCGTATATGTGATACCTATGTATGGGTTATCTTACATTAGTCTTGTTTAATATGGGGGCTATAAATGCAGGATAGATAGATTTCCTTTTGATACTTTATTTCTGTTAATTGGAAATAAAAGACTGCTCTGTCCCCCAGCCCCATCCCCAGTTATGACCTGCTTAAGGGCTAAACTTTTGCTTCTAGTTTCTAATATAATAATATCTACCAATTTTCAGAATACAAAATAAGTAGTAAATCAATTTTGTACTCTTTTTTATGATGTTATAATAACCCCACTGTGTCTACATGATAGAAGTGCAACATTGTCTGGCAAAATGGATGTGCTTTTATTTTGCTTTCTGTACTCAAGTACGGCTGTGGACAATGGGAAGCCCACTTAAAGGGCTGGTTGGAAATGCTGTCCTAACAAGATTACGTAAGGCTTTGTGCTCTGAATCATGTCTCTGCACGTACAGGGACATACACATTGAAGAAACTGGATTCAAAAGGTAACAATCAATTTTTGCAGTGGGATAGGGTGAATACAGCAACTTGGAGAGTAGATGTGAATAAAGATTGCTATGCAACACGTCTCAGTCAGAAATGGAATTTTATTTCAGCCTCTGTCATCCCTTAGATGAGATATATATGAAAGAGACTGTAATGACCAGTATTTCTGTAGCAGATCATGGACATGTATTTTTCTGTTACATGCTTTAATGTTGCTAATAAGGAGGAAGCTTGGAGTATTTGAAATATCTGCTTTGAAATCACTCTTAATGGAGGAATAGGGTTTTATTGTTTTGTACTTTTAGGTAACTTTTATTATGTGCTGGAAATAAACTTTCAAAATAAACCAAACCCCACCAAACTGGAAATTAGTTTGAATTCTGACTGCTGCTCTGATGTATAGAAATTGTAAGTTGGATAGTTTTTCCATCCGTGGTAGATTTTATTCCTCAGGTTTCAGTGTGAGCTCAGTTGATTAAAGCATGGTGCTAATAACATCAAAGTCATGGATTCAATCCCTGTAAGGGCCATCAAGAGCTGGACTCAATGATCCTTGTGGATCCCTCCAACTCAGAATAGTCTGTGGTTCTGTGATCAGACTCCCAGTCACTAATTCCCTTTATTAGAAGGGAAAGTGGTGCATTGTGGGAGGTAAAATCTATCTGGAGGTACCATTCATTTCACCTTTGCTTACACATCCTCATAGCACCTGTAGTGCACCAGCAGTCGTGCTCTTATGAATATTCTTCCTGTGCTCAGTAGTGGAGATGAATGGGTATTTTACTGAACAGTCAAGATTTCATGAAGAGATATTTTCCTACAAATTCTACATATACCAGATCTTACAGTGTTACTTAAGGGAGGATGTGGTGAGAGAAATACTTATTTTTTATGAAAGTAAAGTCCACAGAAATACAGGTTCTGTTATGTGTCAGCAGCCGTGGCCAGATTAAACCCAACACAGTTTTCCTGCAATTGTATAAGTAAACCAGGATTTTGCATACACAAAACCTTTGTACACTAATAGAGGCTTTTCCTGATGTGATTTATGCCAATGTGATTCTTAGCACAGAACTGATTTTCAGTGCAGAATCTCTTTTCTTGTTAATATTTAATGCTGGTATGAAAGGAAGGCAGAAATAGTATTTCTCCTTTATTAAGTTGTATGGTCAAATTGATGCCACTCTAAGGGAGTGGTACCTTAGTTTCTCATTTAATTTCTTGATTTGCATAATTTAGACATGAAAAGTAAATGTGGTAGAGTGTGGTACCTTAGTGTGGTCTCTTTTGGAACTGCTCTGTCCAGTGTCAGTCAGCAGGATGATGGATATGTCTGCTCAGTCCAGAACTGGGAATTCAGGATTATGGATTTCTTTCAATGTAACCATTCCCAGGATTACATTGTACCTAGCCCCAGTATCATAGCTTCATAATTCGAAAAATTAGATTTGAATTCTTAATCTTTGTATGGAGACAGTATTGAAATAATTATTTTCTTGACTTTGGGGAAATACCAAAGTCACAGCTGGAGGAACTCATATCTTTAAGAAAAGCATAGAGAAGAAAAGAAAAAAGACACAAAGCTTAAAAAAATCCAGGATATGGGAAAATTTTCATTGTATGTTTCAATTTTAACCTGAATTTTGCATATAATATTTGCATAGTGAATTTGAATATGATAGAACAAAATCTAGTGCCCTATCTTGGCAAGAACTGACAAATATATTTTGCTGGATGAGATCAGAAAATTTTTGTATGTAGCCAGGGAATTTCGTTTTTCAGTGTATGTAATAAAGTTTATAGGAAACTCTCATATGTTTTTTGAGAATTAAAAATATTCATTAACTTTTGTAAAAGAGCCTGCCTGGCTCATGAATTTGATCTGAGCCAGTCAGACTCAAGGTACCTCTGTTCTCAGGCCTGGGAGAGCTCCACAGCAGAAATTTTCAGCCTCACCCTGGATTAACCTGAGTCCCTACCCTTAGAAAACTTACAGATTTTCAAGCAGCTCTATATTACCCACTTAGATCCATGTCTAGCAGGTTTGTTCTCTTTTGTGTCCTGGCACGGGTAGTTCTATTGTTAAGCAATAACCTGTGCAAATCTGCTTCACAATGGGCCAGACTTTATAAAATCCATTTTACTTCTGTAAGTTGTCTTTGGTCCTTTATGATGTTTGTTTAGACTCATGTGAAGCACACCTTTATTTTTTGGTGATTCCAACCCCCGCCCCCCCCTTTATAAAAGGGAATTGTCTCGTCAGGGCATATAAATAAAATGTTTTGTATAAGCTTCTGGAAAAATCAAACTGAATATGCAATGAATATACCTTTTTACAAGATTAAGCAAGACACAATAAAAATATTAGGAAAAAATGAAGATCAAATACAGACATAGGAACAGTCTATACATAGCACTCCTGTAAGCAACTCAATAAGACAGTTGAATTGTTTAGTAGATTATTTCATCAAAAAATATTTCTTTGGAATTAAAAATTTCTACTTCTGTACTGTAATTGAGCATGCATATACCCTGTGGCTTTATAAGTATACTTGTCAATTTAACTTAAAAGAAAGTGATTATGGCAGATGGCAAATCAAAGGCTCTCAATGACATTCCAGTATTACTCACAGAAGATGGGTAAGATGAGAAAAATGTCACTAGGTCAGACCAAAGATCTATCTAGTCCAGCAGCAGATTCTGAGAGAAAAGTATTGAAAGACCCTTTTGAGAAAAGGGTCATTTTATATTCCTACAGCTTATGGCAATCAATAGTTTAAGGACTTCTAAGTCAAAAGTTATATCCGAACTGTCACATCAAATATCCAGTGACAGACCTGTCCTTCAGGAGTTTGTCTAAACCTTTTTCAAGACATTTATAGTTTAGCATTTCCAACACCTGTGGCACAGATGCAATTTTTCACAGTTCAGTTGTATATTATGTGAAGAAATATTTCTCTTGGTATATTCAATGCTTAAAATATGATAATCCAGCCCCATATCCTGTTTGTGCTGTCTGTGCTCATTTCCTTGCCCGGCTCCAGAGTCAGCCAGCCTGGCACTTGACAGGGACATGTGCTTTTAGCTGCTCAGCCAACAGTGGTGACCATTTGAGCTTGACTTTCGTCGCAGGTGAAGTCTTGCTGAGCAGCTTTTCTCCTTCCTCATAGACATACCTGTTGTTGCTGGTTGTGACACTGGTCTTCACTGGGGTTATTAAGCATGAAGGTCTGAAAATTCTGAGATTGTGAAAACAGTGTCTGTGATTTGCATGTTGTTCAATATGCAGAACTCTACTGCATTAAAAACACTAGGCTGCATATTTGCAGCATAAACACTCTGAGATTGTCCCCTGGGTCACTTCATCCCCACAGCTCATCAGATCTTTTTGACTGGACAGGCTTTCCCCTTAAGCATTTATTTTTGCAGATATGCAAGTTTTGCCTGCTAAGGCATTATTTCCCTTGAGCCTGCTTTCCCTCACAGAGGAAATTATTTATGGCTACAATAGCTTCGATGACTGTTAATGGCATATACTGCTTTTTTTAAATGCTTTCCCCACCCCCCCCAAACATTTCAGGATAAATTGTTCATTGCTCCAAAACTCTCTACCGTTCTCCCTGTGCCAGGAGGGCTCAGAGAAGAGTCAGTGTTTCTCACTAGCAGCTTTGTGTGAAGCTGAGGATGAAAGAGAGGATAATGTGCCTGTTTCTAGTTTGGCAGTTCTGGGCTGCCATACAGACTGAAGCAGCTGCACAAAATCCTTACTCAAGCCACTTTGGGTTTGACTCAAATCCTTCTAGAGAATGATTTCACAATTTAGATGATTTTTAAAGTCATCCTTGCTCTTCCTGATTTCATCACGTGTTTGTTTTGGCCCACTTTTCCCATCTCCAGACAGGTTCATTCCAGGAAAATGCTGTCTCACAAGTGAGAGCACCCAGTGCAGGCCAAGAATATTGATATTAAGATGAGTTGCTATCTCAGTATTTAGCCAGAGGAGGATTATCTTGAAGTGCAGATTGGTTTTTGCTGCTGGCTGCAGCAGGAACGCTGCTGCTCTGCTCTCCACAGAGACCTCTGAGGCGTCTCACTCCTTTCAAGGGCATTAAAAAGGAACTCAAGTGTGATTCTGTCAAAATAATGCCACACAAGGAATATGAAGTAAATACCTGAGTAGAGAAAAGAGTGTTCATCTTTAAAATTCAAAACTTCCATCATATCTTTTCCCTTTGTTTCATATGAAATGTCCCTGCTTCTAATTAAAAAATGTTTCATTTGTAGTACATGTGGATAATATCTGAGGTGCAAACACCCACTGGCTTTTGGTATATATTGTTTAATATTTCAATTTCAGTGTCATTGGATTTATCTCTGTGTGTGGTTTGTGGTCTTTTTTTTGGTGTTTTGTTGTTGTTGATCATTCCATGAATATCTTCATTCAATAAATTCATAATCCAGCCAATTTGAGAGACAGTTAAAGTTAGCATAATCTTTAGAGTTGGGAAAGTTTTAGTGAAGAACTGTATAATACTATTGTGGCAGCATGGAATAAGAAGCGAATTATAAAATCTGAATTTAAAATAAGTAAATTGCTTAGTATCTGTGCTTTGCTAGTGGGTAATTTGAAACATTACTTATTTATTGCCATAATAATTTATTAATAATAATGTTATTTATTTATGACATATCCATGTATTTGCTAGGCAACTTATAAAATAAGACTGATATTTACCAAGAAGAGCTTACATGCTTAGATTGCATAAAATCTCATAGTAATAAATGGCAATATATCACCTGTAAATCCAGGACTTTGGTGATGGAAACTGTTGTAAAGTGTAGGAAAAATGTAATATTTTTCCTTAAGAGTGGAATTCTATTAATTTCCTTTTGGATTTCTGCTTCATCACTCCTGTATTCTGGTTCTTATTTAATCTCTTTTGACATTTTTCTTGATACAATACTTGATTCTCATCTTTATACTCGACATTGTGGAGGCCATATGAAAAAGGGACAGTCATTTTTGTATTTGAAGCTAGAAATGCCTTAAAAAATTGTGACATATTTTAATGAAAAGTGTCTTCAAATAATATTATATCCAATACTTTTGAATATTAGCACTTTGGGCACAAATTCGAGAAAAAAAAATTGAAAAGCTGTCAGGTCAGGAGATTTTGCTTGGTTGGTTTTGTGGGGGATTTTTGTTGTTTTTGTTTGCTTGGGGTTTTTTGGGCGTGCTCTAATGTTTATTTTGGGCCAAAGACTAGAAAAGTGAAAGCAAATGCATATAGTGATGATTCTTTTGTATTTCAATAAATACAGACTTTTTTTTGTTAAGATAGTTTTGGCCCAGTAAAATTAATGCTCTGAGAATTTAGTTTACATATCCATTTTTCAACTGATAAGAACACTGGGACTTCTAAAATCAGACTTCCCTTCCTGTGGCTCAAAAAATATTGTGTAATAACAGATCTCTACCTTGATATTTCGATGATCAATTTTTTGTATTCCTAAAATCACAGTAAAAATGCTGTTTGTTTTAAACAAAGGTTTTTAGTAAGAATCTAAGTTTGTTTTTTTTACAGAAGGGTTTCTTAAACTCACAGTGTAGCTGTTGGTGAGAAGCAGAGGGAAATGGTAGGTCCCAGGTTGGAGCACCCGGCAGTTTTCAGTTAGGATGCTAATTCACAGGCTCTGGAACCAAACCATCTTCTTTCTGCCTTGTTTAAAATCTGTAACACAAATCTTCACATTCTAGGTAAATCCTACAAGTCCGCTCAGTTTCTGTGTTTGTAGAGGCACTGACAGAATGTTCCATCTGAGCTGCTCTTAAATGTTTACTTTAGGATGAAATCAATTGCTAAATTCCATTGACTTTTAACTAGATTTCTATTTATTTTGAAGGGTGCCCAGGGTGAGAAAAACCCACAAGCTGTTTACAGAATGCTAAAGGTATTCTTAAGTCACCTTAATGGTGACCTGTAAGTCTCAAATGGTGAGTTTTATTGTGTTAACATTTATTTTAGATTGTATAGAGCTCCAATTTCCTTCAGATTGGTAACCATGTAAGAATGTAGGGATGTATTTTATATTCTGAAGCATTTTTAATTCAGGTGTGGCCACCTGATGATCTATTGACTGAATCAAACCTTGCAGTTTGACATGGACAGCCCTTCATGGCGAGACAGCGGGGAGGCCTGGCACCTTCAGCTGTGAGTGACCCAGCGCTGGCTCGTGTCCTGCAACACGAGCTGCCGCCTTTGGTCATGGAATGACCGGGGCAGCGGGTGGGGGCCTTCCCTTCAGTCAGCGCACTTACCAGGAAACTTGGTGACTGGCCCTGGTAGGGCAACAGGAGACATAATTTTGATTTTTGGAAAAGACTGGAGGATGGAGGTTGCTGCATCAGTATGGGACTGTCCTTTAATAGATATGTGTAACTATTATGTCATAATTTAATATGACATGGCAATTGTTTGCACTGTTTTTTATCTGCCATTATGGCCAGTAACTTTTAATTTTTTATTTTACTCTAATTAAACGATAAAGCTAATTTAAATCCACAGAATCTGCCCTTGCTCTTTTTCTTTCCTATAGTTAAATTGATCAAGAACCAAAGAGATACACAGTTAAATGCATTCTTATTCTAAATGCTTTTGCAAATAGGTATTTGTTTCCATGACCAAAGTGGTTGCCTGAAGCCCAAGATAATCATAATCTAAAATGAAAGAGTAGTTAGCTTCTTTCTTGCTGAGATGAGAATTCATTAACACTGTTAACAGATTTTGCTGCCTGCTAATATTCCTCTAAAATTATCAAGTCATTTAAATGCCTTTCTTAACTCATAAATTCATTACACAATCTGACTTTAAAAGCATTCTAGTGAAAGAAAATTCATCTTCACTTGGTTGTATTTTGTGAACAGGTGACTCTAATAAATTGATATATTGTATATTGCATGGCTTTAAATATCTGCACCTTTATGAAATCAGTTACAACTTAAATGAAGACAGAAAGGATAGAAAAAGAATAGAATCATCCATGTCAGAGAGAGAAAGAATATGCATTCTGTGTAGCTTTCTTAGTATTTGACATAGATTTTGATTGTTTTCTGACACTTTTGCAGCTTGTAGCTGCCTCATATTATTTACAATGTAGCACTTGATAGAGAATTTATTTAATAAATGCAATTCATTTAATCATTGACTATGCTAATGCCAAAACAAATCCACCTTACAACTGTGAATCGCAAACCCACCGGGATGTATCAGTCTATTTCTGCCACAAAAGCTCACAGAAAAGATGGCCTTTGCATAGTGCCTTGAGTATTAATGAATCAGGCCCTAAATTTTACAAAGCCAGTGCAGTTGGAAATGAACATCATCCTTGACTGACATAATTCTGTTCAGCCTTAGAAGTCAGTTCTCACCAAATGAGAATTTGATTCACTGAACATTAAGTTTGTGATCTAACATCTCATCTGCTGCATGAAGAATGTTTACACTCTTGCCCTTCTGAAGCTAGGATCTACCTGTGTATCTTTTCCTGATGTAATTCCAGTCTTCAAATATTTATATGCAGGCTCAAATAATCTAATTTTTTCTAAAGACATCATGGAATCCTCCCCTGGCAATTGCCAAAACCAATACTTTTTTTGGTCTTAAACAGCACTGGGGAAGTTAAATAGAAGGAATGGGATGCCCTGGTCTGGTGTGCTGGGCTTGGCGTGCTGCTCCCATGTGTGCCTGGGAAGAGTCTGATGGACAAGAGTGGAAGAAATGCAGTGGGTCTTCTAAGGTATCACAGAAGTGCAGATAGAAAAGAATGTAAGAGATTTCTACCCCATCCTCATAAGACGTAGAAGTCATTAAATGGCAGCACAATTCAGTGTTCTATGTTTTCAAAGCTTGTTTCCCTTTGATGTTGCTTCTGTGCACAGAATTGTTCCTTACTGCCAAAATCACAGTGCTACTTCAGCCGTGGCAGTGCTGCATGATGAGCTTGACCAAAGCATGGCCAGGGTGAAGGAACCTGCACCCCTCATTACACACTGAATTTCACACCGCAGAATTGTTTCCTGGTGGTTTTCAATCTTCCTTCCTACGATCAGCGTAGGGTCATAAAATTGTTTTTAGAGGTGGTAGTTTGTGAGGGGGTTTCATCAAAGCCTCACAAGATTTTTTTGTGTACTTAAAAACAGCTGTCTCAATAATAGTGTATACTTTATCAATGTTCTTGCAGCCATTCTTTTTTTTTTCCTTGATTGTTCACTTTTTTGTTAGAATGACAGCCCCGTCTGAGATGTAAATTAGATGCAAAGGAAGCTAAGCATAATTTCTGAATTCCTGACTGGTAAGCAGAGAGATAATGCAGAGGGTAGAGAAGTTTCGAGGGCCATGACATTGAGAGTCTTCTGGGGCATCTGTCAGTACTTCACAGTGCCAGCTGACAAGACTGCAAATCTGAATGTCTTAGCTTTTGGTCCTGAATATGGACAGAACTGGGTTGTACAGGAGGATAAAAGCAGGCAGTGTCTCCGTGGTTAAGTCATGGTAATATTAAAAAAATCTTTGGTCTTTCTGCTCTCTGTAAGGTTTTCTGTTGCGTTCATCCCTGTTCAGCTGAGCACAGAGCAGATATATGCTCATGGAGATCACACACTCTGGTCATGGGTGACAAAAGTGCCTGATGAGAATGTGTGCTACTAAAATGCAAGATGTAATTAAAACAAATCTGCCCTCACTGAAGTCATACAAAATGCAAAATAAAGGCTGCTAAGGAAAACATTTTATCTTTTTAAATTGTTCATTCATGACCACAGGCTGATGTAGCAGAGCCAGGGACAAGGGGCAGGATACAGGAAGACAGGATGATAACAAAGGTATTACAAAGCCTTTTCTTGCCCCTTTCATTTTTGCACAGTGGCACCACAAGGCTGGCCCTTGTTTATAGGCAGGAAGAACGATTTTTTGCCATTGGAGCATAAACATGTTCAATTTCCCAGTTATCATAAAATTGCCAACTGTTCCTTCTGGAAATTCTCTGCTTGTTGTTATCTGCAAGACGTGCATTTCAAATGTTTCTGTTGGTGGCCATGCTGTGGTAACAAGATGCTTCCACCTCAAGGCACTCAGAGCTATCCACAGTGACAAATACCAGCATAATTACCCTGAAGACACTTAGAGCTTCCTCCTTTCTTAGGCCCTATACAAGGCAGAAGGTGAACTAAGCACTGCTTATCTCTGCTTTCTCACACAAATGAATGACATCTAATGTGAGCAACAAAGGCAATGCTAAAATTATTACAATTAATCACTCATTCAATCTGTGCTGAAGCGCTGAAGGCAATTCAGAGGAAGAGGGAGAAAGCAGAATGTGCAGGTGTCAAGAACGGAGGACACAGATTTATTGAATGAACTTAGCTAAGAATCACATGTACAGTGGAAATGTACCCCACTGCATGAGGCAGTATCTGAAGTTTTCCTGTTCAGCAGTTACCACAGAAGGAAGCTGCAACTCTAACTGGTCAGAATGTTAAAGGGGGAGATAAGTTTTTATGGTCATAACCTCTCTCCTTCCCACCTCTTTTATCCACTCATAGTCAAGTGGATACAATAAATATTCAGAATATTTGGAAATATTCCAACATATGGCTAAGGACAAAGAAGCTCTATCTACCTAGACAGCCATCCAATTTATGAAGCTGCTTTCTGCGTTCCCCATTGTTGGTTTCTTTCCTAAGCTCAAAGCTCTTCTGAGATCACACTATTGTTTATCTCACGAACTAGATGTTATTTTTATAAACACAATATTGAGCAAGCTGCGGTATATTTTGGAGCATAGTTCTCTAGCCTTGTGAGTGGATTTCTTAGATAATTCTATAATTATGTAGTAAGTGTTTGGGAATGTCCTGCAAAAAGCAGTGTCAGCATAAAGGAAGATAGTTTATTTAAATTTCACCAGAATCCCACTACATAACTACAGGCAGGGGGAGAGTCTTCTAATCTGAAATTCCTTATGACCTTGCTTGTGGGAGACAAAGGAAAATGAGTGTTTTTATTAGTTTACCAAGAACAGCCTAGTGTCTACCAGATTAATAATGTAATTTCTGAACATCCATAAAAAAGTAAAAAACTGAATGTTATCCCAGATTTTTCTAGATTTTTCCAGTGTGTCAATGTCACCTTCAGTCACTGATTGCAGGGAAAATGCCAGATGCCCAGCAAGTAAATAATTTAGCTCAGGCTGTGATTGTTAATTACAATCAGTACTAAAGAATTTGGTAGAGATGATGTTCTCTTCAACCCATGAGGAAAAAAATAAATCAAAGGGATTAGACAAAAAATGTTTAGAAAAGAATAAGAGAAAAAAATCCAAAAACTTTCATCTGTGAAAAATTATTGCAATGGACTTTTTATTATAAAGTACTGAGGGACAAGCATTAAGGAGTAATTTCCTGAAGGACTGTTCCCAAACTCTAAATTCTTTATGCAAAAGAAAGTGCTAAAAGGTAATAATTAATCATTCCCATTCAAATCTTCCAGGCATTGCCTGAACAAGATTTAGCTGCATGAGAACTGTGGCTAAATCCCATGCCATGTTGAAAAGGTGTATGATATTATCTCCATCAAAAAACCCAGTGCCGTGGCAGAAATATGGGCGCCAGTTGCTGTGGGGAAATGGTCAGGATCTAAGGGCTGTCAGCTGCCCTAAGATATTGTTCTCATTTTTGTGTCTTCTCATTGCTCTTGGGTTTTGGCTACAGCACAATGTGGTTCATGTTTTCTGTTTACTGTGCAGCATTTGATCACCCAGGAAAAGGGAGGAACCAGTAAGGATGTGATGGACCCTTTTGTGTGGGGACCCTTAGTTATAGGGTAATCACATTAAGAATTATTATTTCAACATGTGACTGCCTGAAAGATTGATGTTATGTGACCTCAGAAGTGACTACAATTCCACTGCAATTCCGTAACGTTAAAGTGCTTTTTGTTTGTTTTTTTTTTAAATTAAATACATTCTAAGGCAAATCTGCAATATAATGTGATTAAAATATCTGTAAGTTGTGTTCCTGACATGCTACTGGCATGTTACTACCACAGTAGAATAATGTACTGCTGCTTTTGTTTGTCAAAATGTCTTATTCTATTAGCAAAAGAAAAACCTATTCTTTCCTGCTGCTGAAACTTCACTGTTCCCATGGACCCATGTGGAAGGTGGCAGTGTCTCCAGAGAGAAAACAGGATTCTGTCCTGGTTCACTGTCTCTCATTTAGTCTCACAAAAATGTCTTTGGACATTTGTAGTTTGAATTAACATGGAAAAGGAGTAATTGTACCCTGCTACAATTCACACAGGCATGGTGGGAAGGCAAACTTGGCTAGCACAGTAAGACAGTGCCTAGTCTGGTTTTATTAGAAGGGATCCTTTGAAAAGTGTCCTAGTAAATCTGAGATGTGGAGTTCCTGTCAAGAGATGGGGACAATCCTCTGCAAATGATATATTTAGTCTTTTAAAATCATGGTTTTACACCACCAAATTAGGCAGGAAAGATTTTGCTATTTAAATAAATAATATACACAGTTAATGGATATACAGGCTGAACTTTGGGTCTAGAGGATCTTAAAATCCCTATGAAATGTCAGCTTGATATTAGGTCTGACTGCTGGTTGCTTATTTAGTATTTAAGTATAATCTTGATTATAGTTTTCAGTATTTAAAATGACATAAATATTAGAGAAATAATAATGAGACTAGTAATGGTGAACAGGCCAGATAACTAACCAAGGGTAGACACCTTATCTTGGTGAGGTATTTAAAATGAGAACAAATTTCCTCACTGTACTTAAACCATTCCTTCCTCTTTAAAGCAATTTTTAGCTTTCTTTCCAGTTGTTATTATGGTTCTATATACTGCTTTGTCTCTTCTTCGACATAACGTAACTCATTTTTTATGAAGGAAATACATAATCCAGGTTATTTTTGCATGGTCTCTAAGTATGCTAATCTGTTTGACTGTATTCCTCTGCCTAGGGAGGACTAACTTCACTTGCAGTGTGCTTGAGTTTGGAGTGACAGAGGGCCCTGGTTTGAGCTGAATTTGGTTTTAGAGCACTGCCATGACTTCGTTCTGTGTGTTGCTGTCCTTAGCATGCATGGACAGGTGAGAGTGAATTTATCAAGAAATTACAGCGTCAGTGGTGTTTGCATGGCTGCTTAACTGCCTTCAAACAAAGCTTCCCATCCCATGAGGACTGAGGGGCTTCGTGGCTGTGTGTCCTTGTCTGCCTGGGGCTCTGAGAGCAGCATCCACACTTTGCTGCTCTGGTGGGCAGCCAGAACTGGTCCCTTTGTCGCTGTGCTCTTGGAGGCGGCACCAGCTGACAGTGCTTCGTGCATTGTACTCTGTGTTTAGCAGCCCCCCAGGGGTCTGCTGAGGTGTTCTGGGAGGTTTTGAAACGAATGTTATAGAGGCTTTTACAAAAGAGGTGAATGAATCGTGAACAGTGCTGGTGGGATTGGGATTCTTGTGCAAAGAAGCGAAGGTGGATCTGTAGCAGTCAATAACTCAGATAATTGATGCCAGTGCATCCTGTCCCTCTTCTGCTTCTGCTGGAGTGCAGCTCATGCTGTCATCTGCTCGAAGCAGATTGCAGTGTCCTGGGTTTGACCAAGCTTCAAAGCTTTGACTGTCACCGTGGAGAGTGCTGCCCCCAGCAGACTTCCATTTGCTCCTAATGTGGAATACACAGTCTGCAAAGCTAGTGTGTTCTTTTTTACAGAGTTCTGGTCTGCAGACATGTTCTCTAAAGAAATGCCATGAAGTATGATGATAGCTGCTGGCACAGCAAGAGAAGAGAGAGTTCAGACTAAAGTCATCAAATAAAACAATTCAGTTGATAATTTTTAATGGTGCTTTTCAATTCATTAGAAGGAAAATGCTGGGTTAGCCCTTCTAAAATTGTATTTTTGAAAGGGTGGCAGAAAACAGTCTAGTATTTTTTTTCTTCAGGTTCTTTCAGAGTGGACATCCTTTGAGTAGATAAAAGAAATGTGTCTCCATCGTCTAAATGTTGTTAAAATATGGGGCTCAAGTTTTGCAATAAATTTCTCATGCAGTGCTTTGAATGGGTAAGAAAGCATTCTAAAGTAAAAGCAGTGTGGTGGGTTGTGACTTTGAACCTTGTGGACCTGAGAGATTGGCTAAAATACTCCTCTGAAATTTTGTGCTAAGATTCTGTCTGTCCTTTTGGTACCTCCTGTCTTCTACCTTTTGAAGAACAGCAGCTTAATCTGTGATATTATGTACTCCTGAATTATTTAAAAACATGATTATGTAGGCAAGGAAAATAATTCAGTCTGACTGTTCATCTCAAGAAACTTCTGTCAGCTCTTCTGTTTGATGCTTTTTTATACTCTTTCAAAAGAGAGGGTATATATGGGAAGGGATCCAGGTCAGACCCTGCTCCGCTGAGATGCTGCTCTGGAAAGGACAGTCTTGGTTTTAAAGATGTTATGACTCCACAAGTTCTGTGGGCTTCAGCTTCTGTTGCTATGTTTGAGGACCAAATTGTATTTGGAGCCAAGAAAATGCTGTAAAGCCATGTGAATTGCTGTACAGCCCTGGCACTACTGAAAACCAGAAGTTATTGCTTGCATCTGTTTCTTCTTGCCACCCTCACCAGCTTTATCAACTTAGATAACATGAAAATCTCACCTTATTGCTCATCTATGGCAAATTGAGGCTTTCTGAAAATTCAATCTCATGGTTAGCTAGCTTTCATTTATGCCTCTGAAAACCTAAAAAGACCATAGAGTACTTAGTTAGACTTTCTAATATGTTGCTTCTGTTTAAAGGAGAAGATTCAGATAATGATGGCTGTAAACCTGTGCAGAGATACATGATGGTAATTTCAACATACCCACTGGTCGTATGAGATTGCTTTTATTTTATCTGTGTTCTAAACCTCACCTTTTTTTTTTCAAAAAAGTGAGACCTGCAGATTCTCAATTTCCAGTAACTTAAATAACCAGTTTATGTAAACTAAAAGAAAAGAAAACAAAACACCCCCCCAAACTGCCCCCCCCAACTCCCAAAAAAGACAAACAATAATTTAATTGGTAATCACTTTGCTGAAGACTATTAGTTGTCAATCATTTTAGGGCTAAGTTTGCTGCACCTCAAAGACTAATAATATATAATTTAGACTTGTGAATCACAGGTTCTTTTGGAAAGTTGAACTTAAAATCAGAATATAGATTTGCAAAAAACCTTTCAGTTATTCAGAGAATCCTGACGTTGCTAACATTAAGAGTGCAAAAGTACTGAGGACCTCATTGATTAAAGTCCATATCCAATAGAATGGGACTTTCTGATGTGGCTGAGTGATTTTTATTACCCAGGCGTTTTTTTTTTAAGCATATCTTTCTTGTAGACTAGTACCCCAATAAAATGCATGAAATCAGTAGGGCAAATGTTAGAAAGTTTCTGTACTTTTCAGAGTGGTGATTTCAGTCTAAATGGCCAAGACCATTTCCATTGCATTCTGTGTATTTTTACTTTTGGATTTCATTGTCCTACATCAAGAACACCTCAAATTGCAAAGATAATGGCATTGAAATAAATGTTATTGAATTGCTTTAAGAGCTGCTGGTAAACTGATTTATATGCATCAGCTGAGGGGTAAACTGAAACAGTAATTGACCCCATTGCCCTTTTCTGGTTGTTCAAGGTGGAGTAATCTCAGGGGGATCTGTTAATCTCTGCCCCACAGTGCGAGATGACTGCAGAGTCATTGCAAGGAATTCAGGTTTAGGCTTATAAAGATTTATCACTAGCCACTGGATATCACTGGGC
This sequence comes from Pardalotus punctatus, assembly GCA_013400915.1. Classification (NCBI taxonomy): domain Eukaryota; kingdom Metazoa; phylum Chordata; class Aves; order Passeriformes; family Pardalotidae; genus Pardalotus; species Pardalotus punctatus. Next base: position 1,068,327 of record VZTX01020010.1, on the reverse strand, counting down.
TCAATAAAATCAACAAGCTTATAATTAGTCTGAACTATCTAACAGTAACCTAATTTAAAAATGCAAATAATAAAAACATCTACCATAACATTAAAAATGTCTTAAAATATTACGGATTCAAGTCACAGGAAAGAGTGCTGATCTTGAAAAGCTTGATGCCAATTATGTGCTTCACTGAATTAAAATGAACTCATGTTATTAATAAAGACTCAAATGATCTAGTCTGCTAGTCCAACCTTTCATCACCTCATACTTTCATTAGAAATGAACTTTTCAATTAAGAACTGTCTTCCAAAACTTAGTACTGAGTTCCAAAATTAAGTTTTCCAGAATGTGATTCAGTCACATGAACTTAAGTAATACAGAACAATCTTGCAGAATTTGACACTGTTACATGTCAATTCTCTCTTGCTGCTTCATGGGTCTTTTCACATTAAGTGATCATCTTGTTCGGGCCACTGACAGTGAAAACTAAATCCAACTGAGCAGGGACTTTTAGAAGAAAAAGGCTCAGAAATAATCCAGATATATACAAAGAATAACATCTATCAAAGGCAATATTGAAATCTGAAAATTGAAATGCAGCTGTCAGCTCTTCTGGTGACTGCCAGAAGCAATGGATGGAAGGGAAAATATTTGAGAAAGCTTTGTGCTATTTTTTTTTAGTAGTTCAAAGAACATTTTCTTATTGGAATATTTTATGCTGATAATCCTAAAGGAAATCCCATTGATTAAGTTAAGAACATTTGACATGTGTCCATTGCGGGACTTAGAGGTATTCTTGTGCTGGGAATTGGTAGATGAGGGTTCTGCAGCTAATTTTGTACTGGATTTTTTGTTCAATGTTGAACAAAATCTCTGAAGATTTATACAGATATTCAAGCTACCAGCAACACTCCTCATTAGTTTTTATGTCTATTTTTTATCAGAGTACTTTATTATTACATACCAAACTTGGTGGGATTTGTTTTAGGCGGGTTAGATACTGTGTTAATCTGGGAGTTGTTTTAGTTATAACCAAATAGAAAATAGAAAAGGTCATCAACTAGTTATCACATACATTTACACCCCTATCTGCTATGATGCTTAAGGAATTATAAAAAAAGAATGGAAATGTTGGAGTGTTTTGCAAAGAGCTTCTCTGTACTAAACGGCTCTGCAGAAGCAGTTGCATTTTCTCTCCCAAAGCAGTTGAAACATAGGGTTTGAGCTAAATAGATTTACTATAAAATTAATGGTGATCTAAAAAGGAGAAAACCAAAAAGTTTAATTCAGTGTGTTCCTGGAAGTTCCTTTAAGGTCAGTTCATGTACACTCATGGAAGTCAAAATTTTTATTGAAAGCTTATTTTTTAATTTGAATGTTGTATTTTTAATAAAAAAATGGTTAAAATTTTGTTATGTCAGAAAACAGTAAGTGACTTTGGAAAATAAATAACTATTTCCTTAAAAGGTAAGCCAAAAATACAAATGCTATTTGCCTCAGAGGAAAGTAGTAAAATTATATAAATAATGAATGTAATAGGAAATTAGAGAAAGGAAGAAAGAAACCACCTTAGAACAAAAGCTTTAGCTTTATACAATGATATTAAATCACAGGATGGTTTGGTAGAACGTGGAGGCGTTCTGTAAGAGACACAGCTTCTGTGTCTCTGACTCCTCCTGCCTCATTCCCAGCTATCTTCCAACTGGGAGCTGTTCTTCAGCAGCATTTTGTCTTCCTTCTCCTGGATTTTACCCTGGTCTCTCTGCCCAGCAATCTACTTGCTCTCTATTTGGTCTCCATCTTCTTTCTTCTGACCCAAGTTTTCTGGGCCTAAGTCTATCTTTTGCCTACACTTACCCAGTTTGTTTTTCCTTCCTCAAGCTCCTCTTCCTGGTCTGTTCCCTGAAGGGCTGGTGCTCTCCCGAGATATTTGAATTTGAGAGCTGCCTCTTGTGCGTTGCTTGGGCTTAGTAAGGAGAGCATTGAAATGGCAGCAAAGACCTCTTGCCTTAGTTCAGATTGTTCGCCTCAGATTTGGCACCGAGCTGTAATCGCAGAGAAAAACCTTCTCAGGCCCCTGGAGCACGTCCAGTACAGACAGAAAGGTTGGGAAGTACAGCAGCTGAAGGCCAGGAAGTGCTGGCTGTGCACAAACCACAAGGCTCGAAGCTGGACATTTTGAGCTGCTTTTCATTGAGGGCGCAAAAGGCACAAGATCTCTGCCAACGTGTAAATCCTTATTCTAAAGCATGGGACTTTATAAAGGAAGATCTTCAGAATCTTTTAACATTCTAAGCAAATGCTATTTCCTGTTGCCTTTTTCTCAGGAATGGCTGCAGCATTTTGAATGAAATTTTCCAGGAAAATTCAGGCCAAGAGAGACACGTCACCGAGATGATCATAGCTTTCTCAATGGTGCAAGGGACCGAGAAAGGGCACAGCATCAACCTTAATTGAATTGTATTCTGTCAGGGAAAGTTTTTCCTGTCTTTCTCTGCAGGTGTTTATTTCTTAATTCTTCTGCTTTTAGTACTTGTTCCCTAAAGCTTGTTATTCTCTTGATCTTTCAATAAGCAAGCAGTGACATGAGAACACTTGACATCTGCTGTGAAGTCTGACTCTCACAGTTCCATTTGAAACCCAGCAGAGGAAACTTTGCTATCAGAGTCCTTTCAAGTAAAAATTATTATTATGTGGGAGGAGCTCAGCTTGGTTGTTAGATAGCCAAGCTTTGTGCAAAATTGTTTACATTTGCAAGCCAGCAAAATTGATGTGGAACACTGATATTTAACCATTTTTGTTTGTTTTTCCCTAATATTTTTCTACATGGAATTTTCCCTGTTATCTATTTTTCATTAAAAACCAAAGGACTGCTATTATTTATCAGTTATTTCAGAAAATGTTAAAGGTTATATCGGAAAAGATTTTTTGATCTGAATTTTAGGTTGTTTATACCACCTTGGTTCAGAATTGCTGTTTTCATGCTGGGAACACTTGAAATCACCCCTAGATAGAGTTGCATTGAAAGTATGTGTGTATACATATTTAAATTAGCATATTTGTTTCTTCCATGATAAACACAACCGAGTACAGCAAGCTGGTGTGGCATGTGCTGTTCCATGTGTGGCTGTGCAGAGCATTCAGTGCTGCTCTACCTTTGTGAAATATCTGAAACACTTTTATGGAAAGATATTAAATGTAATATTGAAGATTCTAATTCCCAGTTTAAAAGTTTTGATGTTTTTTTCCGTATAACCTTATTTGCCTTTCCCTGTGCTTGGAATAACCAGAAAGACTGGGTAAGGACAAAGCATTTGGACGCACAAGAAGGACTGAAAATCCTTCATTTATAAAGTACAGATTGAAGATTTGGCAATGGAGTACATGGGCATCTGTTTCTAGGCACAGCCTTGTGTTAGGCAGGGCTGAGAGTGATGGAGTTTGGTAATACCTCTAGTCTTCAGTTTGTCTAGAGCCATCTTATGAAGACCAGATTCTCTGGCACTGATTGACTCCTAAAGTTTAACTGAAACATCGAAAGGAAAGGATGTGGAGGCTGACAGATCTCTCTATAGGGCTCATATCTTTGAGCTTTTTGATTGGTTTATATATTAAAACAATGCACAAACATTGTCTATTCTATATTCCCTATCTACCTAAATGAAGTATTTTGTTCTCCAGAATTACTGTTAAAAGCTTGTTCCTCTGCTGTATTAGTTGTTACATCATGAGAAGATCTGCTTTGTCTGGTCTGCATTCTGGATTTTCCTATTATCAAAATGTACCCCAACACCATTTAAAATGGAAGGTAAAGACTGAAAATGTAGCTTTGTCTATTATATTTTTCCCAAAATTATAGTGTGGTTTTCTAAAAGGCTGAAGGCATTTGGTGACATTTACTATGTGTGGAAGAAGCTGGAATTGGAAAAAGATATTTACAGAGGATTGAGACATGTATGCATCATAAAGTTTTTCATAATTTCAAGTTTGTCGTTTTGGGGCAGTCCATCATGTAATTTAATGTCATGATGACACCAACAGTGAAAATGCTTCTGTTTTCATTATTAAATTGTTTGAGCTTTAATAGCAAGTGGCTGTGATTACAAGTTCTAGATCTCCTGGCTAAGTGAGGTATGATTCAGGAATGTCTGTCACCCAGTGCTGTCTTGATTACAGTGTGGGTATTTTTTTCTGAGTAGTAACACTTATCTGGGATGGCTATGTGAATTACTCCTTAAGAAAGGACATAAAATATATCTATCATTTATTTGCAATTACTTGTATTAAAAATGTTTATTGCAGCATTTACTATTTCAAAGGCACTAAATGGAATTATCTGGGAAAAGGTTCATTATTCACAAAAACAATTTTTGGAGATGTTTATAGTCAATCAATATCTTTTTTCTATATAATTTACATTACAAAAGAGTACATGCCTGAAAGAGAAAATGTAATGTAAATTGATAACTTCCCATAGCTGGCAATGGAATAAGGAGCATGTAAAATTTGTGGCACCCCTCTGCCTCCATTGGGAACTGCTTCTGCGTACTTGGTTTTTCATTCTGGACTCATAAGTCTGAACCTGCAGACTGATTCTTTAGAACTGCCAGTAGATGGGCAGGGGGAAGGGAGTTTATCCATCCGTATGAAATATCAAATAACATCCCAAGATGTCACCTTGTAACATTTTGCTTAAATGCCATGTTATTCTAAACAGTTGCCTGAAAAGCCTGTTGAAATGGAGCCATTGGCAAGTTTGCAGTTATCTATTAATGGTTACTGCTGATAAATGACAATGAATAAATTACTTGATGAATTGCAACTTTTTCTTAGTGTAATATATTCTAAGGCCTGCAACTTTCTCCGATAAATGTTTTTCTGTAAGAAGTGTTTGTGTGCTTTGAGCTGAGTGCAGCCACTCCATTACTGCTCTGAAGTGGGTATTCATGAGGAGATTACATATTGCCACAGAAGTTTGACCTGCTGATGTGTGCAGGACAGGAAGGCCTTTTATCATGGGTATGAGCTCATGGGCAAGGCCCTCTGAGAAAATTCAGTTTGTTTGCTACATGGGAAACATTCTTCTGCATGTTCATATCCTGATATACCCAAGAAGATAAATAACGTTTTTTTTACTAAGAGATAAGCAACCTCACCTGTTTATGAGCTGTAAACATGCACAGTTACTATGGAATAAGTGATGCAAATTAGTTTTCTCTTCAGCAAAGTGTACATGTGTCTATTGTCTCTCTGATAAAATTGCTTCAGAATATAGTACCATCAGGCAATTGTGGAACTAATATGGGAAGGAAAAGTTTCTCTTTAATCTCCATCAAATGCTATTTATAGAGCAAAGGGACATCAGTTAATATTTATTTTTGTAATGCTTTGAAGCATGAGGATGCATGCATTTTGTTTGGTTCTCACTAATAAAAGTGTACCTCTCCTCATTATCCATAGATGTCTAACCTGTCTAGTGGCTGGTATGAACACCTGAAAGAAGGAAATTTAAAATTCATTTTCTGTGTTCTTTCATGTTGATGAAATTCAATGAAATGAATACTCAATTAAGGAAAATACAAAAAAAGAAGTAAATTTAACAGTGCTCAGATGTATTTAAAATTTCAAACCCTTTTCTTGACTTTTTCCTTTTGCAGTATTTGCTGTCTCAGAAATCCAAAGAGAACATATGGGTTATCAGGAAATGGATGAATCCGTGCCCTCCAGAGGCAGAGTTCAGTTGGGGAAAAGCTCCAAGATGTGGAGAAGAGCTGCCAATGAGCATAAACAATACTGCTGTGAGAAGAGGGAGCTGGGACTACTCAAGGTTCACGTGAATTCATACAGTAAGTACAGCTTGAAGGTTAAACAGGTTCCTTTGGGCAGACAAATCTTTGAATAGTGCATATTTAAACAAAGTCGTTTTCATAAGTGTTGAATCTGAATCTCAAAGCCAGCTTGATCTGTGTAAAATTTGGCCAGAGGATATCCTAGTAAGTTCAAAGTGAGGCTTAATGGAATTGCGCCTTGATGCAGAAACCTTTAGCATTTTTCTGGCTAACAGTATTTTAAGAGCAATATGGCATTTAGATAAAATCATTAGGAGGAAAATGAAAGGTGTGAATTGTGAAATTCTTTGTTATGTGGCAGTACTGAAAAGCAGATGTGAAACACGTGGCTGAGACAGATAATAAGCAGGGTTTTTTGAGGGGATTTTTTTTTTTTTAATAAAAAGAAAGTCAACTTTTTTAATGCAGGTCACATCTGTAAAGAAATACGTGAGATGTGTTATTTGGAACAAATAATACATTTAAATAAAATTTCTATTCAGAAATATTAAAAATGCCAGTTGTAGAAAGTCAGTTCAGCATTGTTTTTGTATTTCCTTATTTATAATATTCTTTTCGGCTGAGCCACACTTTTCTGGTCAAGTCACTGTCCAGTGAGTGGGATTTTTTTCCAAATTGGTTAAAGTCTGAATGAGGCTTAATTTTGCAGCTGGAACTATGAATCTATGATATGAGCTCAAGTTCCTGTAGCTAAAAATGATTTTAGTTTTTGTTGATTGGCATATGAGGGGCAGGTGTAATGCTAATAAGTTATTTAAAAAAATTAAAGAATTCATATGGTTCTCGAGCTGTTATCTGCACTCAGTAGTACAGATCTCTGCGTTGATCTTTGAAAAGCAGTGGTCTGTGACCTTGTACTCAGTGGGTCATTTAAACCAACTTTGTGGTGTATGTTTTAAACTTCTATTTATTTTAAAGCTCCAGTGGGATGAAACATCTGTTTTCAGCCTCTTGAACACAGTGAACTCTCTATGTTCTCTTTAACTATTTTTCATCAGGGCTGCTGTGATATCAAATCAGTGAGAGCTCAATAAGGTGTGATAATATATGATAAAATCACTGAGAGTAGAAAATGCCAGATTAGCTGATTTCTTGCAGTATTTTGTATCACAACTGTTTTTTGAAGGTCTAAAGGAATATTTGTTTTCTATTAGGTGCTCATATTTTATTTGTTTCCCATGGGATATCTGTTTGGTTTATACAATCTATTTGCATCTGTTATAAAGTGATTATGTACTTAGAACCTCAGGATAAACCAGTAATTATCCTAAAGGTGTCATTGACACTCTGCACTGTTAAGAGTACCAAAATACCTCCTCTGCTAGGTACAGTGAATAATCTGCTGCCTTTTTTATTGAGGAACCTCAGGCTTTTGTATGGGCTTTTTAACAGTCATATACATTTGGAAAACCTTTTTTGCCTCATGGTTAGCTGTTATAATTAAAGATAGAAATAACAATGCAGAACATATCTCCTGTGTATGCTCTCCCTGCTTTAGATCCCTCTAGTGTACAAGCAGGAAGATGCCTTTGGAAGACAGTTATACCTTAGGATGTCCATTAGCATTTCCCAAAGCAATTTGTGTCCTTTCTTGTGTGACAGAGATATCGATCAAATGCCTGGTGAGTTAAATGGCCGCAGCTTAATCATGTAAACTTGTGGATTGTGGATTCTGCTGCTGGGAGTCAATGCTGTAATATTTCTCTACCCCTGACTGAGAAATCAGTGTCCTGATTTCTGCCTGCCTTCCAGCTGATTTTTCCAAGCTCTGTGCCATGGGGCAGTATACAACTGTGGAATTCTTAAGAGATTTTGTTGCTGTATTTTTTGCTGCTGTAGCTTCTGTAGCAGGTACAGACTTGCCTTTCCCCTCTTTTCTGTTAGCTGTTCTAGAAGGGAGAAAACTTTCCTGCTGCTAAGCGTGTTATCTGCACAGATGATCTATCAGTAGAGTTCTGAGGAAAAGTGAAATGACAATATGTCAGCTTTTCAGTTTTGGAGAAATTATCCCACATTACCTTGGCAGTGGTAATAGTTTACAACGTTCATGGTCTGTAATGGGCTGTTTGCCTTAAAGGGCTTTGACAGTTTTGCTGAACTTAACATGTACTCAGCTAAGGGATGATCTTTCTTCACTACCTCACTTGCAGTTTGAATAGGTCATATTTTGATGTGTTTGATTCACTAACTGTGAAACTGCTGTATAAAACCTCCTTTTTGGTACACATTTCTCAAAAGATTCGCTGTATTATTCTGAGAGCAAATACCTAATTATTTGCTGCTGAAAGCCATGTAAGAACACCCCTCCCTTTTTCTGAAATCCTTTGGTGACATCTGCCACAGTAAGTTTACATCCAAAATGAATAATGCAATGGAAAGTGATTTCATTTTGTGGGTTTGTTGAGCTGGAGTCTAGATATATCATAAGACAAAAAAAACCCCAAACAACATAGTCAGTGGCTGGTGGGGGAGTTGTGTGTTGGGGAGCTGTTTTCAGTGGCTTGACTCCATTATATCCAGGTCTGGAACTGAGCCTTTGTTGATTGATACCAGGTCAAGCTGTCCAAGTACCTCTACACGTTCTAACACAGGCCTCCTGAGGGAGTGCCTCTGAAATGGATTATTCTTGCAGAGACATTTCTTCCAATTACATATAGCAGAAAATAATATTTAGAAGTAAAAACACTGCTGGCATGATGGATAGAGCTTGTCTGTGCTCTTCTGACCAGTATCATCAGATACTATTTGTAGGGCTGCCAGGAAGAAGTGTTTTCGGTAAGTCTTGTGCTGCAGAATGGTCTGGGCTTTTCTGCAGGATTTGGATGTCTCTTACCCTTGTGTTCAGGGGGAAAGAGTTGGTTGTGACAGGGCAGGGCAGCACAATGAGGTGATGAATCATCAGCACCATAATGTCTGCCATTTTAACACCTGTTACTAGGATCCTTCTGTAGAGCTTAAGGCCTGTAAAAGTTTGTGCAAAGAGAAAAAAGCAAAATTAAGAAAATATGTTTAAGAACATCTACCACCATGTAAAATTTCTCTGATGGTGGATATAAGATAAGTATGAGGCTGACTCTTCACACACAAGCATTTGAAACCTCCCCTGGAGCTGCAGCAGAGTTGTCTGAAGCTGTTGCGACAACACTGGGCTCCAGAATGGCTCACTTTGCCATTTTGAGGATTATCTTCACTGGGCACCACCATACTGGGAACCTGAATGATGGAAAATAATGCTGCATGAACACACGGCACTAGAGAAGGTAGTGAGTATTTTAATGCTCAAGGAAAGGTTATTGAACAAGGTAATGAGAGAGCTTTACAACAGAGAGTAAACTGTTTCCCCGAGTTGGTATCTGAATCCCATGCATACCTCTTTGGCTGTGTCTTTGGCTCTCCTCCAGCTGGCAGAGCTGCTCATGAATCGTAGCTCTTTGTTTTTAAATGTGTGTAAAGTCCATGTCCCAACTCCTGTGTCTGCAAGCAGAGCAGCTGAGCAGATCAGGCCCATTGTCTGAGCAGGACAATGCCCATAACGTATCGTAAGAAAATTATGCTAATTCTATTCCACCTGTTTGGATTTAAAAGGGGAATTTTCATAGATTGGGCCTTCAGCCATCCATGCTTATATTTGAGAAACGGTAACAGACATTCTGTTTATCACTTGTAATAGTTGCCCATATGCCATGTGTTAGGTGTCAGGTGGAGGCTTCCTGACTTCTCTGTATCATAGCAAGAAATACTGTGAATTTCAACCTGGCTGAACTCAGAACCCACAGAGTATGTTCATTTGGCCAGAGGGCATCCCATTAAGTGGCATAAGGAAAGTCTCTCTTAATCACTAAAGACCTTTCTTGCTGTAAATCCCTGCTGCTCCTGGGAATTTGAGGTGGGAAGTGAAACCAAACCTTTTTCTGGCAGTTCTGTGACAATGCCTCCAGGGCTGCTAATGTATTAGGGCAAAATTCTGCCAAGCTTTCCACGACATAACATTTTTGTTCATAAATATACCGGCTGGTTTTAATGACACTTGTGAGATATTGATGCAGAAAGTCAGGGTGGCAGAATCTTTGTTCATGAGTGGCAGCTCATGGACAGCTTTAATTCCAGCTGCTTAGAAAGGAACCAGAAACATCTAAAGTTAGAAATGAATTAGAAAGTTTTTGCAGATAAATGAAACACCTGACTTCCTCTTCCATGACAGCCCTCATGGTCTGACATTTGCTATACTAGGCAGATCATCCCTGTGAGCTGATGGGTGAATTATTTATCTGTATGTCCATTCACAGTTCTGCACCTGTTTCAGCTTTGGACATAACTAGTCTTGATACTTCCTCTTTTTGGGCTACTTTTTTCCATATCAGTCCAGCACTTCTGTAGTCACGAGGAGTATTTCTGCCCTTGGTGAGAGATCATTTAGCTGTTCCTTGATAAATAATTAGTAAAGAATACATCAGCTGCTGACATCTTGCTTTACCCTGTTGAACCATACAGGGAAAACTTTAAATGTAGCAAAAATTAATGAATGGATGACTTTGTTATGTTTATTATCAATTTAAATTTCCATAATAGGTCTGCATCTGAGAGGATGGAATATTTCCATTCGAAAATGGCTAGTGACATTCATGTGTTTGCTTTCATTCCCTCTGTGTTTCTGCCTCTGCTCACCATTCTTTCATAACAAAGCTGTCCCCTAGCTTGCTTTTTAGTGTTTCAGATCACATAAAGGTGCTGACATTCAACACAGAGATAGCACATTTGTTTATTTTTCAGTTTACTGAATGCATCTCCCAACATAAATTTCAGTAGATGAAAAAGATAACAGAGAATATTGAGCATAACAGAAACAGTGTTACAGCAAGTGAGTTCACAAAATCACTTGTACCATAGCTAATGGGATGCCCTTGCAGATGTGCTGACAAAAGGACTGTTTTAAGTCCTGCCCTAGTTGTGCTATCACAAGCCCCGCTGACTGTGGGGTGACGGCCTCCAGACTCTGCAGGCAAAAGCTCAAAGGGCAAGGGCAAACCACAGTTACCTACTGCAGTGACTTGCAGCTGCAGCCATTGATTTCCTGGTGCACAAATGAGAAATGACATCAGATGAGCTTTCTGCAAGAGACTTGATTAAATTGAATGCTGCACCAGACAGAAAGGATTACAGTGATGTTCGGTTTCTAAAAAAATGTAGCACAAAAGTCTAGGCTGTACCTCTGTCAGTTGAATCTGACAGCATCGGTCTGCCAGAAAAACTTCTGAAGGTAAAGACTCCAGTCTGATGTACTTTGTTTACATCAAGCTTATGGTTGTTTAAAATCTGGGTTTGGTGCTGCATATGTTTGGATAGAGCAATCAGACTGACTTGTGGTATTTCAGATCTTAACACTGATTTAGCTTCTTGTTGCATATGCACAATCCACCAAGTGCACATTCCTGTCTAGGTGCTGTAAATTAGCTACAGTATATGAATCTCAGCATGTAATGTGATAGCGTTTTATTCGTGTTGGAAATAATGACTGCGTTATGTATTTCATGCCCAAAGAGAAATAGCATGACTTCAGGCAACAGAAATTAACAGTATGAAGCATTATTGTTTGTGATGTTGTTGATGTTTTAATTGCTGATCATTAATCTGTGTTCTTCAACTCCAGTGTTGGTGAAATTATAATTAGTCCAGTGTGTTTTGCTGAAATGTAGGAAACAATCAGTCTACCACTAATGATAGGGCACGTGGGACTCTGAAACTGAGTATCAAGTCAGTACTTCTGTTCCACAGTGCATAATTTTCTTAAAAAATTTCTATTTCTGGACTAAAATGTACTTATCGGGAGAATAACCTGCACTAGAGAGAACTTACAGAACTGAAAAACATTCATATAAAACCTTGCTTATTTTATTTATTTCCATTTAAATTCTAAAGACATAATGATGTAATTCCTGTGTTATGGTACAATGGAAAAAAGCTTTGGATGACATATATGTTTGTAGAAATGTAAATAATGTCATAGTTGATCCTAAGTGTGGCCTTTACTCTCTGATATGTGTTTGCCTAGTCAATCAGAAGTACCTATACTCCACTTATTGTGTTACTTTTTCATACAGGCAAAGATCAATTTCATCACAAGTTGACTCTCATCATAATGCATGTGCACATGTGCATTCCTGAAATTAACAAAATCTGTGTTTCAGGATTACTTACGTTGTCAATCCAAATGTAGCTCTGCTCTAACATGTCACATTCACTTACGTCAATGTAAAAAGAGCTGAAAAACTGAAAATTAGTTGTACCCATGTACAACTTGGTCAATATGAAAGATGCTCACAGAGGAAATATCGAAGGGCTATAAAGCACCCACTATGATTCTGCATTGTCTGCAGTGGCCGGGTTTTGCCTGTGTGGGAAAGATGCTCCAGCAAACCAAGGTATGACTGTAAACTTCCCAAAGTGAGTTGATGTAAATCCATGTGTGGAAGACTCTTATTTCATTCAGTTTAGCTGAAATCAACTGGAAACATGTTTTAATTAAACAAAACCAAAGAGCCCTTCAGAGGTGACTGATGAGTGTCCCACCGAGGGTTTTTCACACTGTTAATACAATGCTTCAACTGCACCCAGCTCACACTGCTACATTTCGCCTATAAGCATCTATAACCTGATGTGGCTCCAGAAGTCAGTGAGATATTGCCACCTGCTACAAGACAGAGGCTTGAATCATTCTTTCAATGAGGCAGGGGCCGGTTCTCATTTGGCATAATCCTGTGTTTAAATAATTTATCCTGACTAGGAATCCATCCCCTTCTGTTTAAAGAATAAACTTACCTCCTATTTAACACCAACCCTGTAAAATTCCATTAACCTACTTCCTCCAGTATACAAAAAAAAAACCAAACTCATATTCAGGTTTAGCACAGAAGCAAACAAGTATTTGAGAAATAATTTGGTATAATTCTAAACCCAGATGTTTTCACACTAATCTCTATAATCAGTGATGGCATCCCTATTGCCAGAAGACACGAGGATGTCAAGCTCTTAATGACTGATGTGTTCTGGTTGGAAGTGTCGAGAGAGGGGAGTAAATAGTCATGGCTACTGTGTGACTTAGGAATTGTTAAAAGCTGTCCACTGTTGGTGTTAATCCATCCCAACTGCAAAGAAGATTGAGATTGGGTGGCTCTTCAAATGAAAATTGTTGCTGTAATGAACCTTGACAGATGTATGTCTTTTGCTGGTACTGTTAAGACAACGCTCATTTCATTGATTCATTCAGTATTACCATGCTGATTGTAGGTCCTGCAGAGCATCTACACAACCTAAGCAGTTCTTTCCTTCCTCGGCAAGTACATTTTTTGTGTTTCTGTGAGATTACCCAGCTCCCTGAGTGCTGAGCAGTGGCATTTCTTGGCAGGATGTGACATTGCTTTTAATAAGATATGCTTCAAAGCATTGTGCCACACCACACCAAATATCACTTGAAAACAGCGTAAAACCTTTCACTTTCATTTCTTTGCTTTTCACTTTTTACGCCTTATCTTGGAAGTATTAAAAGCAACCAGCTTTTTGGCTTTCATGCCTGCCTGAAGATGTAAGTACAACAGTCCTAATGCCAAAATGACTAAAGAATCAGAATGAAAAAGTCCCTGAATGGAGAAAGGGTGGGAGGCAAGCAGGAAAATGAGCAAAGAAGAAGATGAAAGAGGAGCACTGAGGAGAAAAACTATTTCTTAATTACACTATGAACTTTCTCTTGTGAATCTTGGATCTCACCCTAATTAAAGTAATTGGCATGTGGCAGTGTGATACAGATGGAATTCAGACACATTCTGTACTGGGCAAAGAGGCTTTAAATTTGCATTTGCTAGCTAGCTTGCAAAAAAGCTCTTTTTATTATTTTTTTCCATTATGTGCAAAAGGAAGAGGGGATTACATGGCTTTTAAGAAAGAGAAGGCATGTGAATGCAAGTATCTGAATTTTTCTTTAGGCTCAGGATGTTCACCTTGCATTCAGAAGGAGGTAGAGCTCCCATAGGGATGTTCCTTTGGTAAATCCTCAGAATATCTTAGAGACTATTTAGTTGTTCAGGGGAGCTTTTGCCTAGTCTGGAAGTGTTGAAATAAATTGCCATGAAAAGGTTAAAAATTGACTGTAGTACAGGAAAAATAAAGGAACTTATGAAAAATGAGACATAACCAAACCTGCAGGAAACAAGAGCCATGACCCAAGAAGTAAGAATAGGAGGACATGATAAATCAAACTACAAAGCCAAAGACCAGCTTTGCTTGAACTTTGTGCTCATTAATGTAAGGTCCCTTCCAATTCAGCGTGTTCTGTGGTTCTGTGAAAATGCCCACCCACAGGTTGCCCCTTACTCCCATAAACCCCTTCCTCATGGTGAGTGCGTAGTAAAATAAGTGTGCATTGTATCTTTGAACAGATGAGGGACTGAAAAGACAATGAGAGAGCTTTAGGTTGTTACATGCAAGGGAAATACCAAATTTGTATTGTTCCAAGTGTGTAAAAATGAGTACCTGGCATAATGTAGTCTTGGATTCTCCACTTAACACACATCTCTGTGTAGCTGTGAATGAAATAAAATATCTCAGTTCTGTGTGTGGGTCGGCTTATTGTGCGGGGTGAAAAAACTCTTATTTGGCACAGCAGAAGCAGACAGGAATCCTTGGGGACTAACATACTTTTAGGTCATCTCTGTCCATGAGTTAAACACAGAAATTGTGATAAAAACCACAGGACAGTTTCTTGGTAAGAGAGGATAATTCTCACAAGTGACAGTAGCCTTTTTCTTCCCTTTTTAACAAGTTAGAACAACACAGTGAATCCTTTGAAAGGTAAGGAATTTAAATATGGGTATGCTCCCTTAATTTCATCCTGTCACCTGTGCAGGGGAAGAAATGCCGGGAATTGCACTGTTGTTTCCTGTCCTTGTCAGCTCTTCTGTCTCTGCAAGCAAAGAAAACCGTAGCTTTTTCTTCTTCCAGCGAGTCACTGTCAGTTTTTAATTTCCCTGAACCTGTTGTGAGATCAAAGGAAGGGGTCATTGGATGGGAGAGCTGCTGCAGTGCAAGCTCAGCGATGGAAAACCAGCAGAGTAGCTCAGCTTCCCTGTGCTCAGTGACCCTTCTGCCAGAGGTGAGGTCAAAAAACTTGACCCTGCCACAGATGTACAAAGCTGAAAGGAGAGTTTGCACTGGAGTGCCTGGAAGGAGACAGCTCTCACCCCTTCTCACTGGGAGCCAGGGCTCTGATCAAACCTAGTGCAGCTAACCAGGGGTTTAATTAAAATTACACTGATTTAACAAACTACATACTATGATTAAGAGGTAAAAAACTGTGTGTAAATCATTATAAAACTTATTGTCTCAGACACTATTCCTTAGTAAATGTTTTCTGGACTTTCTTTTTAAAGCAGATCCAATGGTGATTCGTGGTAGAGGTCACACATGCTCTGCATAAGTTTAGCATATTTCCTAGGTCTGACTACTTGTTAGAGCTGCAGATAGGTATAAACTCAGTTGGAGCCAGGGAGAAACAGACTCAGCTGTACTTTCCTATGTTTTTTTCTGGCCTAGAACTGTATATACAGGTGAGATTTTTCTTCTGGTCATGCTGCAGAGATTTCTGTAATTTCATTGAAAGGCATCTATGGTTGGCACTGAAAATGGTTTTATTTTAAAAAGCTTGAACTGAGTAAAATAGTTGTTACTAGAATGCTCCATACTGCTTAGAGGAAGTCGTTACTGACTGATTTGGGATCTGTTGTTGCAGTGTGCCTTGGTTTGGGCATACACAGGGGTGATCAAACATTTATTATGTGCAAAGTGAGTGTGTAACATTTGGTAGGCTGGGTCTGGTAGGTTTTGGAATATTTGGGTGGGTTTTTTTTTTGTTGCTTTTTAGAGATGCTGGTTTTATGGCACTCAGAGCTCTGAATATAAGCAGAAAGCTGTGAGGTGTATAGATGGTGCTGTTGGTGCCTAGAGCAGCATTTCCTGTTGTCCTTTTTTGTGTCTGACAGGTCTGGGATTTTATGGGGGAAAAAGTTATGATTTTTTTTTTTAACTTAGGAAAATAAGTCCAATGAATCCTGCTAAAAGGCAGCCTCATACTGTTGTCATTATTGGCTTCCCCTGAGAAAGTGGCAAATTGATAAATTAAGCTTTCCCTCTGTGACAGCCTTTCACACACTCAAGATGTAGCCCTACTTTAGTCTTCAGCAGCAGTAAATCAATCTACTATAGAAATACTTTGCTTTCCTACCCAGGTAGAAAATATATCTGGAGACTTGGTGCGTCAGTCCTCTATGTTTAGCTCTAAGTCATTTTGGCAATCACAGGAGGCATAAATTTTGTATTTATGTTGAAATGCATCCCTAATTGAGATGTCTATATTGCTTCAAGCCTCTCTTCTTGAAATCCAATTAATAAATTTCACACTAGAACACAGTCTTTTTATTAAGACTCAATTAAGGAAGATATAATGAGGCCAAACTAGGTGAAGCTTTTAGTCTGTATTACACACAGCAGATCTTGAAAGATAGATACAAAGTCAAATCTCACTTTGAACCTCCTTTCATCTAGCAGCAGTAAAATGTCCTATAGGTGCCTGCACCAACAAGAAGTTCATAAATAAAAACCTAAGCAAACTGAAATTACCATCCACAAGCAGGAGATGAATTTTAGTTATGTCCCCTGTGATCATGGGAAACTGTTCCTTTCCTGTAGTGCAGTCGATTATGATGTCATGAACGCTTTCAGGCAGAATGTGTCTGCATTAAACACAGGTTTATGTATTATAATTGGGTTGCAGTATATGTTTTATCCATCTAGGCTATGAATAACTAGAGTAAGAAATGAGATGAAAAAGTTAAAAAGGGAAGATAGGGCAGAAGGTAATTGGACAGGTCATCCCTACAAATCACAGAAGTGTGGACTCACAACAACTCTGGGTTTACTGGGAGTTGTAGATCCAGCTCTATTAAGTTTTTGTCAGGTCTGAACCTCACAATGTAAATCCAGAATGTTGCTGGAACTGGGATTTGGGAGATCTTGGAAATATCTATTACATTTTATAATAAAGAACATTTTTTTCTGAGACTGTGGTAGCAAGTTTCATTGTAGTTGGAAATGACATCTCTCACTGTATGGTAGATTCCTTTCCAGGAGTTCTTAAGTTGTACATACAGAATTCTTACTCTTTTCCACTTAAGATGTATAATAATTTCTGTGTAGTCTTGGCAGATGCTCGCCATTTGTCCTTATGGATAAATGGTGGGGTGATCCCTAACACCAGTCACTTGTTCTAAGGGGATTAATTCCTCCCTAACATGTGGTCTTTTTGAAAACATGACTTTAAACGTTAGCCCAAGCACAAAAAAATGGGTGACATTGTCAGAAGTGTAAAGAACCTGAGCCTACAGGACACCGGGTGCCAGAATAACTTGAAGTTTTCAAAGGGCTTATGAATATGTGTTAGTTTATTGATCTTGGCATCCAGGATGCAGTGATAATTGTGTTTGATTATAGTTCTTTGATAATTAATGGGAGATTTTAGGTGCAAAAGTCCTTCTTGTGTATATCAGTGTGATCGTTGCCTTAAAAGTATTTGAAGATGTGGTTTGTCATTTCTCTTACTTGAAGAAAAAGTAAAATAACATACATTCAAAAAAATCTTCTGAAAATATGCAATGCATATGTACATTGCTAATGAGGATCACTGGAGTGAAACTTGGACTGTTGTAAATCCATTTTCTAGTATATAAGTTAACAGAATTCACTTTTAGGATGCTACTAAAAGTAATTAAAAATAAATAAAAATATTAAGGAAAGTTCCAAAAAGTCTCAGTCCATATAGCTAAATGAGTTCTGTTCATAAATACTTAACGGGATGTAGAAGGAGTAGAAAAAATCATCACAGCTTTCTGACAATATCTAATAATCTATTTAGCAAGATTTGAAAGAAAGCACTTTGGCCAGATTCCTGAGCTATAATTTTTTTGTCCCATTTTATTACACATTTTAGAAAATTTAATTATTTTACTGAAGCCCCAGTTTGGTATTGACTTATTGTTAGAACTCTTGATGCCATATGTCCCAGTATCATGAGATTTTTGGGTCATTTTTAGAGGTGAACCTAGACTGAAGCAGTCATTTCAAATATCATTATGGAAGAAGGACACTTTCCAAGACAATGTGTGTGCCTGCAAAGAAACAGGAAACCGGGATTTTGGAGTTTATCATTAAATAAACTTTGAGTTCTCAAGTGTATGTTCATTTATTTGTTGGATTTAGCTAGAGTTTAGTCCAAAAAACCAGGGCATTAGACCTTCACCCAGCAAGGCACTTAAACACATTCATAACTTTAAATCCATGAGTGACTGGATTCAAACCATGATGTTAAGTGTTTTGTTTGACTGGGGATCCATTGATTGCTTCTGGCACCAATCTCATTCTTTCTTTAAATGAAGTTAGCCAAGAAATTAGAAGCCTTAGTTCACTTCTTTGTTCAGAGAACAATGCCACATGTAGAGCTATGCTGTCAGAGTTTTGGGAGGCTGAGCAGGACCTTTTTTATTGAAGAAAACAGTATTGTACCTGACTTCTACTAATTAGTACTTGGTCTGAAGATCCTTGTGCTTTGCTTGGCTTGAACTGGCCCCAGACATCATGCCATCAAGAAGAATACAGCCATTTATGGGTCTTGCTTTCAAATTCAGTAGAGCAGTTACTCCTTATCTTTTGAGACTGTATAGGCTGTGGATGGCAAACAGTTCTTCTAAGTGTTTCTGGCTGCAGGTGTCAATAGTTTGTTTTATAACTGGGGCCAGGAAGTAATTTTGAGGCAGTAAGTGGCTTTTTACAATTGCAAAAATAATAGCAAAAATGGGTTGTCGTGGACAAGGTTTCATCCTGTATCAGTCAGCTTCCAGATTTTTGTGGGGGGCTGTGGTGGTGAGGTACCCCAGCTTCTCTAGAGCAGAGGTGAGGAGAGCCATCTCTTGTTACAGGGAAGGTCATGCGGCCTTTCCTGTGTTCCAGAGCTTTCCATGATGGTGAAATGAAGGTTTTGTTCATGCCCTGAGCTCCCCCAGCTTCTACCCTGATCATCATTACCATAATGTCTCCTCCGGTGATTGCAGGAGGAAAAGCTTAGCTGCTATATCTGTTATATCTGTGAGCTGCTTGGCTTCCTTTTCTGATATTCCCTCTTTACCTTTTTTTAAACAGCTTTAGTTAATTACCTAAATAGCCCATGTGAATCAGATTAGAGAATTTGAGAATCTTTCCATATGGCAGAATGTCTGGGTTTGTTTTCCGGTAAGATTAGATGGTTTTTCTCTAAATACTTCATTTTCTACAAAAAAAAAAAAAAAAAAAAAAAAAAAAAAAAAAAAAAACAAATTCCTGGCCCACCTCAGGATTCTTGCTTTCAAAAATCCAACTAAACACAGGAAATCAAACTGAGTTTACACTATTATTTTGCTTCAATTTCCCTTCTTTAAGGACAGAGTTGGGGTTCCCCAGGTGCTGAGTGTAGATTGGTTTGTGTCCCTCTGCTGTTCCTCAGCAGCCCAGCACTGCCTCCTGCAAATGTGCAGTGGTGGGAGCTGCTGGTAGTGAAGACTAAAGCACACAGGGTGCAAGACCCTTGAGAGGGAGGCCAAGTGAAAGATCCATTTTTCCTTGCAGTACACATTGCTGAAGAAGAAATAAAAGTTTTTAAAATATTTTCTATTTTAAGGTAGATACAGAAAAAGCAATATTGGACAAGTAAAAAGAATATTTTGCATTGGCAGAACATTAGAATGCTTTGTATGTTATTAAATATGTCTTTGCTGGTTTTACCACTTTTGGTTCTGGAGCCGAGAATCCAAAAGGCAGTTTTCTCAAGTTTCATTACAGGAAATTGATTTAATGATTATATATATTTCCTGGGATTATTCCCATTTTTTCCTCAGAGCAGTACATCACTTCACAGAAACTGCTTATGACCACCTCAAGAATAAGCAGAAAATGGTGAAGACACAGTCTTTGATCTGAAACACCGAGACATCAATTAAAAGGCAGGAGCCCTTGTGGGAAAAATTTCCTCTGGGATACATTTCCCATAAGGGTTCTTGCCCTCGTTGGATATGTATCCCAGAGGAAACTTGGAAAAGCTGTAATAGCCAATTTCTGCTGCAGGTTTCCCAATGGGAATCTTTTCTATTTAGATAGATGGCTTCACTAGATCACTGAAGAATGATTGTAAAAAAAAATGTCCCGTGAGAAGGTCACATTTATGTCTTTAAAATTAAACAGATCATTAAAAGGTCTTGGCTGAATCAAGGCTAGGGAAACACAGATCAGTGGCTTCACATTCACACCTGAATACTTATGAAGCAAAATGTGTGAGGCTTCTGAAGCTTTATTCCTAATTTTTCCATTCAGTGCACTGGTTGGCAGATAACTAAATTCTCTTTCAAGATCATTGTTTTTTCAAATGTGGCAGCAACCTAACTCAACAAACTCCCCATACCTATTAATCCATTTTCCTTTTTTGGTGTGTTTTGATTTATTTTTTAAATAGATCCAGAAGTGTTTGCCAAAAATGTTTTCTTAAACAGACAAATGGGAGAACACAGGAGCTAGAGAAGCTGTGCTCACTGAATGTATTTGCCAAATGAGTCAGAATAGCACATTTGGAAGACAGGGATCAGTGCATTATTGGCTTGACTGGGAACTTATGCAGAAATAATTACAAACTGTAAAGAATGGGAGGTAGTGGGCATTGGAGCTCTGTAAGAGTTCAGGAAGCTGTGTAAAATTATGGCTATAACCCTTTATGTTTCAGTCAGTGGCTCAGTCACTCTGAATGATCTGGATACTTACCTGCTTCCTCGGGCTGTTTTCAGATAAACTATACACATCTGCCTAGGCTGAAAGTTGAAACACATGGATTTTGACTGGATAGAAAAAAAACTACAACTTATTACTTTGAGGACAGTCAAACATTGGGACAGGCTACCTGGAAGATTGTATAGTCCCAGATTGTGTGGATTCCTCGGGGTTTTCAAAACGTGGCTGAGAAGAAGCCTGAGAAGCCTGGTTTGAGCTTTTAGCTGACCCTGCTTTCAGCAGGGGATTCGACTTGGGCCCTTCAGTGAGGTTCTTGCCAGCCTGAACAAATGTGGGATCTCTTTATTTTTCCTGTACTCATGGTAAAGAACATTCTTAGCCATGGATACTTTTCATGAAAAAGATTAAAGTCAAAGAAGAAACTCCAAAATCTTGACAAGTAAGATACCATCATCTGTCCCTCTGTGTAGAGAGCTTAACAAGTGTTTTTTCTTGAATTGTTGTGCTTTGTCACACCATTTGATCCATTGAAATGTTCTCTGTAAAATACTTGCTGAAACTATCCCAGTACTAAGCCAGAGGACATAAGTTCGGTTCTGATACTTGCCCAAAGATGGAAAACATTAAGACTGAAGAGATTAGTGGAGCCAAGATAATTATCTTTGGGTAATGAGATCTTAAAATACTCACAGAGGACTCTGCTAAGTAAGTTAAATTTCCCTGCATTTGAACATAGCCAGAATCCCTTCTCAGTATGTGAAACCAGCTTGGGAGGGAAATAAAAAAGAAATAAAAAAGAAAAAAAAACAAAAAATAATCTAAAAAGGTGTCTTTGGCAAAGTTTGATAGTTATGAAAAATTTGCTTTCATTTATTTTCTGATTGCTCGTGGGGGTGGAAAATAATTGCAGGCATTTCAACAATAAGTTGCCATTTAGATTCTGGACACTAGACCAGCTGTTCAGTCCCACTTCTGCACATCAAAATTGTGTTAGAAGGGGGCAGTCAATGTTATAAGTCACTCTGGGCTCTTATGTAGAAGAAACAACAAAAGAAAATATTTTTCCTTTTACCCCCTACTTCTCTTCCCTTCATGCTGCCTGCTGAGAGGTTTTTAAAAGCCTATCTCCATCACAGGCACATGGCTGGGTTTTACCTTTATCAGGCACAGAGGAGGCAGCCCAGCCTTTTGAAATTTCTCAGCAGTCAGCAAGAATAAAGTGGGCATCCTAGTGGTAGGAGTAATTTTCAGCTTCCTGACAACAATTGGCAGAATGCTGGGAAAAGCTATTAAAAATGAGGTTCGATCACCAAAGTCTATTTTGGCCTATATTTAATGAGATGTGTCAGCTAGAATTTACAGTAAGTGGCTAATTGTTAATAATGTGCCTGTCTAAGACCCTCTGTGACTTCAGCAGATCTGCACAATACAACCCCATGTGCTCGCTAGGTTTTTCTTTATTGGGTATCACAGGTCAACTTATCACTGTAGTGAAGGAACAGGATGTGACAGGAAAAAAAGCATTGTTAACTCCACAAAAGTTTATTTGTTATATATTATTTATTGTACTCTATGGGTAAATTGCAACAAATAAGTTAAAAATTAAAAATGAAGATGTGACCTCAATATAGCAGTGGCATTTCATTTCCCTTCTTAATTATGCTCGGGATCAAGGGGATGTTTGTATTTAAGGCACTGAATGACTTGGTTGCAAAGGTTTCTTGTTGCTCTGGGCAAGTTACCACATACTTTGTGCTTCAGTTTTTTATCAGTATAAAACTTCTTTCCCTAGCAAAAGTGAAATGTATATGCACACTGAAGTGGCTGAGGGATGGTCTAAGATCCTATAAAAAGGATTTATGACAAAGTGACTTGATGTGAACAAATCTAAACCTCACTTTCTTAATCTTTTGAACACTAGGGTTTTGAAGACAGCTATGTCTATTAAATTAAGAAATATCCAAACTCCACAAAAAAAGCCAAACCAAAACATTTAAGAGCATTTTGTGCCATCATGTTTGTAGCTCTGGGTGCCTTAACCCAGCGCTCAATGCTCTGCACCCCCTGTAATGTGTGCATGTAGAGCCACCCAGGACTGCAGTGCTAAGGCGGCCTCCTGACTGTGCCATATTCTCAAGGAATTCGCTGCCTGAGATATTTCATGCTGCAACTTTGCTTTTAGAAGGGTTCCAGAGCTTTCCTTGCCTTTTCTTTTGCCTTTGTCTAACTCATTAAGGTTTTCAGTCATGATATTTTTCATTAAGCTAACTGATGTAGTCAAGAAAGCAGAAAAACTTTAAGATATAAAAATGTTTTTCTTTGGATTTGGAGAAAAACAGACCTTGCTTAAATCCCTTCACCAACATATAAAAATTGGCTACTCTTTCTGGCTATGCTTCTTGACAAATGTTTTTCTTTTGTGAAAACAGAAATTGCATATAAAGGTTATTAACTTCCCAGTTTTCTTTATCAGGGTTTTGCAGTTTCTGATAATGAACACAATCTGAGAGACTCTTTTCTTCATGTTCCCAAAATGCATTCTGAGGGTCTAGTATGGCTTCTATAATCCCATGTATTGTAGCTTATATCAGAAAAGCAAGTGTAAATGGTCTAACACAAGTTATAGGAATAGAAGAAAGAGCAATTGAAAGGAAGGATCACTTTAGTTTTCTGTTTTTAAAGGAATAAGAACTGTATGTTTAAGTGGTTGGAAAACAGAACCTGTAGGCACTTTTTTCCATGAGGGAATGGTACCTCGTGGAAACACTGGTGGGCACTGGTCTAGCACTGCATTTGTCAAATAGGTACCCAAACATGAAGGATGCTGGAAAACCACCGTGTGAATGGGCTTTTGGGGGCTGTGCAGGCCAAAAAATGTGCCTGAATTAAACATTGAGATTGGGACATAGAGGGCACATTGTTATAAAGAGTTGCACATGGGAATGGATCTTGTTAGTAGAGCATGAGGTCCAGTACTTCAGTAATTTTTTTGACTGTAAGAGATTTTTATTGCTAAGTTAGGTAATTTCTGAGCAATAGGCTTTTACCCCTCTTTCCATTTTCTTCAACTATCAGCTTCCTCTTAAATGTTAAAGGTTTATAAACCTGTGAAAGGCTTAGAAGAAAGGAGTAAAATATAAGAAGAAAGGAAAAGAGTAAAATATAAAAAAGGCATCTGAAGGGAAAGTGGGC
The DNA here is from genome assembly GCA_013400915.1 of Pardalotus punctatus. NCBI lineage: Eukaryota > Metazoa > Chordata > Aves > Passeriformes > Pardalotidae > Pardalotus > Pardalotus punctatus. The sequence goes on along the minus strand of VZTX01020010.1, from coordinate 1,044,454 downwards.
AGTCCTGGAGCCAGTCTCCCTGGGTGTCACTTGGCAGCTGCTCTCATGGTCTGTCCCTGTCTGTTTGCTGTGAGAGGGCACAGGTACCTTACTGTGCTCCGTAGAATACAGCAAGAGACGCAAGGGCATCGCTGCATCTGTATCTGTTATTCTCCTTGCAAGTGATACATTCTAAGTACTTCTTAATACTTTATTTACTTCCTCAGTTTTAATTATTTATTTCCTTATCACATCAATTTTATTTTTTTTTTTACATCTGACTAAAATAATCAACCATCCTCTGGGTTTAAAATGCCAAAGTTAAATCTTATTCCTTGGACTATCGTCTTGGGTTTGTGTATTGAGCATTTTATTTCTTATTGCAGAAGCAGATGTTCAGTTGTTTATTCATTCACCACCTGTCTTTAAAAAGTATTTTGTTAGTTTATGAATGCCTTTAGAGGAAATATCCAGGAATACTTTACCATCATTCTGAAAGCATCATTCTCAGCTTCACAATTAATATATTTTTGTAAGGCAGTCTAGATATCATCCAAGAAACCTTCTTTTTTTTGAGCTTAAAAAGTTGATATATGCTTATTGTGTGAGAAAGGTCCACATGAAGCGTCTGGTCAACTTAATGCCTTTTCATCATAAATATCTTCTTGGGAATATAATGAATCTCTCAACTCCAAGAGTAGCCAAATAAAACAATTCTAGCAAAGATAATGGTAGTCTAAAGTGTTTTGGTTTTTAACCCAGCAGCTGGTGCAGATAGGCAGAGGTTCCACAGGGATCACAAGAGTTTTAGACCCTAATAAATAGATTTCTTTTTCAGAAGATCTTCTGTTGTAGTAGGCAAGGTTATTTGCTGGCTTAGCACTTGGTACAACATCACTTCACATGGAGGTGAACCAAGCAAGTGCATTTGAAATGCAGTTAAATGATATAGCCAGGATGGAAGTCATATTGTCAGTATTTTCATACATTGAAATTCTTGTGGTGACATTTTTTAAAGTTTGTTTCCTGGCAGCTGGTGGTGTAGCATGCTCCTGTGACGGTGGCTAAGCTGATATTGTTTTTTTAATTAATTAGAAAAATTTAATGACGTGTATGGAAGCAATATCCATGGTGGCAGTACATTATAGGAATGTCCTGAACCATTAGTAGAAGCTGATGACAGTCTGAGTTTTCCTTGTCAATTTTTGTCTTGAAGAAAGCAATAACCTTTACTACTCATATACAAAAAATATTAAGGAGAGAGCATAGATGAGCCTTCTTTTCATCCAAGACCATCTTAGTGTGAAGGATAATATAAATGTCATCTGCTTAAAGGAAAAGACAGTGATTTTCCTTAATAGTGATTTCTAAATGTGTATTCCCTGTATTGCAATCCAGTCATGTGAAACTGGGGCACACTTTTATTCTAAACTGCTGCAAATTTGTGGTGGATATCTGGCTAATTTCCGAGTCAAGCATGATTACAATTCTGTGCCTTCAATAAATTTCACAGAACTAATTTAGTCTTCAAAGGCATGAGAGGTTAGAGCTAGGTCAACTGACATCCCTCTTGCACAACAGCATGTCTTCAGTTAATTACGTTGCATCTATATGTGTACTCTGTGTTGTCATACTGACTAAACTAAGCCTAAAAATACTATAAAAGAAAAAATGTAATTGATGAAGATGAATGAACAGGCTGCCAGCATGGCTTATTTAATAGCTTCTTCAAATGTATTAGTGAGGAGTTTCAGCTCAGAGCCCATTGTCCAATGCTGCAGCAGATCTGTCCTGCAAACAAAATCTTACGAGTGTTAATAAAGATAATAATGTTTTTTCATGCTAAGCTCTACTGACACATGCATGAAACCATTAGAATGTATCAATTCAGCTTGAGTTAGACTTCTAACAGTAAGAAGTGTCTACAGAGTTGCATATTCATTATTTTACCACATCAAATAGATTATAGTGAGAATCACAGAGCTTTTTGTTAGCAATTAATCCAGTACATAGACAGTTCTAAACTACAACAATGTGCATCATTTAAATGACACTGTTGAGCCCTCCAGAAGTAGAAGGTAATGTAATAAATTGTCTTGGTGATGTAAGGAAGGATGTAGGAAAGCAACAATATAGGTAATGCCATATGAACGTATACACAGTAAAAATAAAGGCTTGCAGTCCAGGCAAACCTGTGACACTGCTGCCTTCCTGTTTGTGTGAGTCCTGTTCCTGCTCGTACTGGTCTGAATGGGCACAAACACAGCAGTGTCTGCTCAAGAGCATCAGTTAGCTGATCTCTCTGCCCATTTGTACTTCAGATAACATGCTCATTTCAGTCATTAACTGCTTGCTCAGGTTTGAACAGGATATCCTTTCACACCAATGAACTCAGCTGTATCCCTGCACACTTTCTATTTATGGATTTGTGTCACTCATCATCTGCTTTTCTGCCTGATCAGTTCACAACCTCATTGCAGCATAGCTGAACATCGTGGACAGAACTCCAGAACTCCTGCACAGCTAATCCTATAATTTCCCCTTTCCATGTTTGCCATCCTGGCTGTATCGCTGTCCTGTGTACCTCATTGTCAGCAGTGCACCTGCTACGGTTGTTATCCAGCTTTGCTTTTCAGTTCAGCAGCACCATCCCAATGTCAGCCAGGTGAGCACAGCCCTGGAGCAAGGACTGCAAGGCAGATGATTCAGCAGCTGCAGTTTCCTCACCTGCAGAAACACTGGACTATATTGCATTGTTAAGATGAGATTAAACATTCTAGCTGCATTTTGCTGCTGTGACAAGCTGGACATTGCTTGTCAGGGCTTCAGATGTTCCTGGTTAGAACTCCAAACACAGAGCAGGCTGCTTGCCACAGCCTTGATAACAAAGAAGGTGAATTTTAAATACCAGGAAATGGAAAAAAATACCATAGTTGAGACATCTAAGAATATAAAATAAATAAAACAAATAATAAAACCTGTGGTGTCAGATGATGCCGCATGGGATATTGTTTCTCTCAGTACTCTGGGAATGAAATTCAAAAGACCTGTTTAGCAGTGGATCCAGGGTTGCCCTCACAACAGAAGAATTTGAGTAGCTGGAACGTCAGTCCAGTAAATACTGCTTGATATTTCTAGTTTTGTGGGGCATTTCTGTTTTAAGAACTCTTCTGATGTACTGCAATGAGAAGTTCTTGCCTTTTGGGGAAGAATTAGCTGATTGAGGGCAAAAACCATATGAAGGCTTTGTCCAGGGGCTGTTTCCAGCTGTGCCCCTGCTCTGTGCTTGTCAAGCTAGAATCCTGCTGTGGGGCTTGGTGCAGAGCAGTACATTTGGCAGTACTGTATTTCTGGTTCTGATTATATTGCATGGCCTAGAGGATTTATCTAAAGCATTGAGTAGTGTCTCAGTATATCAGCTCTAAGTTTCTTATGCTAATTTAATTATTTACATGTAAGCAGATATTGTTTGAAATTCCATAGATACAATTCATTACCAGCCACAAAGAGATTACCATTGTGCATTAGCACATAATGAGCTATTTATTATTTAACAAAAATGTAGAACTATAAAGTAGCCTATTAAAATATTTGTGCATGTCTCTGTTTAGATACTTGATTAATGAAAAAGTCTCATAGACTAACTAAAGTGAAAGAGCTACTCGCTCATCCAGAGGTGCTTCCAACACTCAAGAGCATTGGGAGCAGTGATCGACCCTGAGCTGGATGAACCCATGTCCATGACAGGAGCAGAGTGCACCAGTGCTTCTGTTGCTGCTCCCCAGAAATGGAGCCCATGCTTGTATTTGGGTTTGAGGTTGTGCCAACAGAAAGAGGTTCATTGAAACCAACTTAATGTTCAATCTTCAGCATCCTAGAAGATGCGTGAGGTCATTCAGTCCATTTTGCTGTTACGACATAATTGCTCCCCATCACAGAAATGACCATGTATGTATTTTTGGTTGATTCTTTTACTACCAATTCAGATTAATCTTCTTGGTGCTTCAGTCCAAAAATAATTCTGAAAAAAAAACCCCAATAACATACCTTTTTTGACACTTTCTAAACCCAGCTCTTGTTTTGTTAATTCATTGGTTTTTTTCTCAAGATGTGTTTTAACATTTATTACTATTTATTTATTTTCTGTCTGCTGATATTTCTTCCTGAATTATTGGCTGAGCCAATAACTGAATGAATGAGAAAGTTAAGATCCTGGATAGTTTGGAACAAGAAGGTGCTTTGCTGGTGCAGGAGGAGCTGTGTCACCAAGCTACAGATGCTGAGTTAATGAGGGAGTTTTTGGTAAGCAGATGGGAGGTGGGAGTGGCTGTGCCTCTGCACATGGGGCAAAGAGAGGCCTGGGAAAGGGAGGGAGTAGGAGAGCTCTGGTTGGTGCTGATTGTGATGTTGGTATGTGCTATTACTTTGGATTGAGTAATTTACCATTATGTGAGGGTTTTTTGATTGTTTCATTAAGAATCCTATCCTCCTCTGGTTTTCATGTTGTAATGGGCGTGCTTTTGGGATGTATTTAGGAGATTATGATAAAGTAATTTGAAAATTCTAAAATGATTCTCAGTGGAAAGGCTGAGGATTGAATGGAGCCTAGAGACTGAGTGATCCTTAAAATTTAAACAATTTATTGAACCTTTATTGAACTTTGTTACCCAGGGAGCTTTGGTAGAAGAGATTTTAGGAGGAAATCTTGCTGAAGAGAATAGGGATGGTGGATTTTTATTTGGTACTTCAAGAGAAGATGGTGACAAAGTTCTTGGAGCTGTCCCTTGTAAAAGCTCTCCTGCTAGTGTGCAGGTATTTAGTAGGTGATGAGCTGAGGATGACTGCCTGTCTGAAACCAAAACGTAGGATTTGGCACTTGTAAGAAAGAATCTCTCTTGCTATAACCAGTACCCTTTCCTATAAACTGGTATGTAGGACCACCCTTCATATCTGCCCCTATAACTAAGAAATGAGTGTGGTTTTGAAATTTTAGCAATATTTGTTTCATGTTGGACAGTAAAAGCTTTTTGTTTTTCTATCTTTGAATCAGAATTTGGAAATATGATAGTACAAACCTAAGAAGGAATTTAATGAAGATGTTCTGTTCAAATACAAATATCTATTGCTATTTACTGCTTTTCTTTGATAGTCTTGATAAATCTCTTTTTCCCCTCAAGGGAAAACAGGTCCCTGAGGTAGCTGGGTACTTGGTAGGGGTCTGTAATTGTTTGTAGAAGCTTATTAAAAGGTATTTACTGAAATGTTGCCCTACTTGAGGCACTGCAAGCAGCTCCATCAGGACCTTGATAAGTGGGAGTAAGGTGGCTGTCTCTAACCAATGGACATCTGAAAGGGAGCATCTGCCTCAGAAAAGGTACATACACAAGTTTCCAATTTTTTTTTTTTTTGTTTGTTTCATAAAGGTGTTTTTGGATAGGGTTTTTTTTTACCCTTAGGGTTTTTTATTGAGGAGGAGAGTTATATAAAGAAAGAAGGAACAATGCAGAGGCAGAATAAATGGTAGAAGGAAGACATAATCACATCTTTCAGCAGTGCCATTACTTTGTAGTTAGGAGAAAAATGCTATATCTGTAATTAGTGTAATTATTTAAAATGAGAAGGAAGAAATAAATTTTACCTGAAGAGACAAGGAATTTCTACCAAAGCATTCATATTTTGCAAGCTCTTTGGATTTGTTATTTTTTAATTTATTTGGCTACCACAAGTGATGAGTGAAGCATGGAATATTTAGTCTGTATTTCCTGATAAAAGTCATTCCAGGCAGGGAAAGGGCTTTCATCCATCCAAGAGAAGGCATGCAATTTTAAAAACAAACAAAAATGTAACTGTCTGAACTCCAAGTGTTGGCTTTGATTTGTACATTGTAGTCCCAAATAAAAGTCAAAGATGGGCTTTTTTTTAATACTGCTGCCTTGCCTCTTCATAAAGCAAATCGATTTGTAGAAGAGCAATATTTGTACCAACAATACACATTAAATAATCTTAGAACAAGGCTGTATTTTGTGTTCTGAATAAGGAAACAGGCTGGATTCCTTGACTGTGCTTTTAACACCAGTGTTGAAGGGGTAAAATGTGCAGTAAGTCACCTCTTTGCTACTTTCTTCTTAATCTATAATTGGACAATACTGTTATTAAATATTTTTGGATGGTACTTGTTAGATTCATGAGGTTTACTTGGCTGAATCAAAGATGGTAGATCAGTATGTGGCTCTGATGGATTGCAACTGGCTGAGCCTCCCATGGAGCATCATCTACCCTGAAAATATGCCTTTTAAAGAGAAATAATTTTCTTTTTTCTTCAAAATTATAGATGGTATAAAAACAGTTCTGCAAAATTCATATTCTGCTGTGGAGGGACAAGTCATATGAATGGATGCTTAGAAAGAAGTGCAGATTAAAAGATTCTGGATACCATTTCTGTAAACTATAATTTAGAGAGCTGCAAGCTGTGTTCTGTAATCAGTGAAATTACAAGCACACAATTACTGTTTTCTTTATTAAGTCTTATATTTCAATATAGTGTTGCAAATCATCTTGTTCTCCAAATAATATCAACAATTCCTCCAGCTCATCAGGGCAGTATTCAAATTGACTTCTGCTACAGTCCTCTGGCAGGTTTGTCTAGGGAGACGTGAGTATACACAGAAAAAGTGGGACAGTGCAGAAATTGTATTACAATGTCCAGCAGTTAAAAATTCGACCCAGCATGGCAGGATGTGCAGATACAATTATTCTTCAATTAGAATGTAGTCATGCATCTTCCCTGGGTCTGCCTGAAGTGGTTGAATGTATTTGTTTTCACAGCACAGACCAGGAAAGCACCTGAATCTGCCGTAATCAGCGCCAGTTTCTTTAGGTCAGACCATCTTCAGTGGGGCACTCAAACATCTGCGTGGAGAAGGAAGTTGCTGCTCTTAGCTGATCGTCACCACTCTCTGCTGCCTTTCCAAAACTGCCTGCAAATCTTTGTGCTTGTGCTCCAAAACGAGTTTCCACAAAAGTGATTTAGCAGATGCAGGGACTTTAATCTGTTCGATAAATTGGTTGACCTAACCTGAAATAAATTAGAAAGTTGTTCTGATTGCAAATTGAAAGCAAGTTTGAAGTAACACTTCTGTTCACAACCTGAGGGATTGTATTCCTAGGAAAGATTTTTGTCCTCCAAGAAGTTATGTAGATTGAGCCTTTATGCCCAGCACAAAATCTTCCTCGGAGAAGGTGGCACTGAATAATACCTTTGGGGGAATTCAGAGCAGATCAGAGGTTTTGTAATCACCGTCGCAAGCAGTCATTTACTGTTGGTCAAGGAATGAGGTCTAAGGCACTCCTGGAAATTAGTTAGATGTCCTGAGTTGAGCAATAAATGAGGCCTACTCTTTAGGTCAATGAATGCTTTTAAATACTCGGTGGTTTGTATCCTCCGGAAAGACTGCAAGGCCTGCCAAAGGCTGAGGCTGCTCCAGGATGCCTGGCATACACAGCACATGCAGTATTTCCTAAGAATTATGCACACCAGCAACTTGGACTAATGCTGGTTTTACCAAATGCCTATGTGGTTCGATTTTGTTAGCTGAAGTCTTTTAAAAATGCTATTGAAATCCTGATCTGCAGGAGTCAGTGCTTTCAATTTCCTCCGCATACATTAGTCGCTAGACTGTTGCTGCAAATTTCCAAAGGACGACTCTCATTCATATGCAAACTAAGTTAGGGGTTGAGGCATGAGAACATACCACTTCTTTTTGCATTGAACTTTCAGGCCTGAGAAATCCTAATGTGCACAAGAATATCTCGGAAGTGCTCTGAACTGCACCCGCTGGGAGAATGGGTACTCAGAGATTCATCAGCAATAAACTCTTCTGCCATCTCCATTTGCTTTAGAAGACTCGTTTTAACAGAACGGCGGCAGACTTCCAAGTGTAGTTAAAATCTAAAATAAAGCCAAATATGTATATATATATATATATGATGCTGCAGGTTTAAGGAAACACAGAAAATCTTCCAATAGGTTTACCAATTTTATTGTCATTCTGCCCTTCAACCCTAAATCATAATTTTCTCTTTAGATAAATGTGCCGCTGTTGTGATGCAAATGAATATAGGTGTTTGCAGCCCTAGATAATATTTATCAGTTGGTGTCCAGTGGGGAGCTTCTGGCTTTGAATGGCAGCGGTAACAATACTTGGTATTGCATCAAACTATTCACTGAAGGACTGTGATGATACAAATGCAGACTTTGAAATAAAGGGAAGAAGGAAATGCTGATGCGAGTTAAAAAATTGGATAGGCTTGCTGCCCTGCCAAATTTTGCATTGCTGAGTAGGAATGACTTGTTTTAGTGTAACATTCACTTGAAAATACATGTTTAGGCAAGTTTTGAAATTTTGGATGTATTGATTGAGGGCTAGGCTCTATTAACTTGTTCTAGGTTTTGTAAGGATAATTTATTTCTTTGGAATCTATGTTTAGATGTATTGTCTTGTTCTACCTGACACCTGCTGTTACTCTCATTTATACTTGGCTCCCATTTTGTGGTTTGGTGGTCGTGATTCTAAATAGATGGGAGGATGATCAAAACAAAGCTCCCACAATCACTTAATTCAAACTGTTCTGTGACAATAATCTGATCCCAACAGTCCTATATCCTAAAACTTAGGTTTATTTTTCAAGAATGTCACATGGCTTTTTAAGGCTTTCTAAGCTCTTGTCAGTGTCTTATTTAATAAAAATACATTTCTCATGTTCTGATTATCTCCTTTGAAATAAGTTTCCATTGTTTATCATCCTTCATGGAAATTTTCAGGTGATAATATTTATAAATGTACAATCTAGACTCATTAAATTATATTTTTGATGGGTGTCTGAGGCATTTAAAAATATTAGTGTGTCACTCAGGGTGGTTGCTTTGTGGCCAGGGCAAACGCCTGTGCTTTGATTGTGTGCCTCAAAATCTTGTTTGTTCTTCAGTCTTGAGGACATTCAAAAGAGCAACCAGAAGTTTTGAATGCTAATGAGATTGTGCCCTTAATTTAACATCCTTCTGGAGCTCTGTCCTTAAAAATGGTTCTCCGGCTTTTTTTGTTTTGTTCCTTGGTTTGGTGGTTTCTGTTTCATTTCCTTTGCTCCTCTGTGTGTAATATAACCTTTGCCTGCTTTTTTTTCAGAAAGGAAATAATTCAGGTTTGTTCTACTGTGACCATTTTTAGGTAGGGAGGCAAAAAGAATGACTTTTTCTAAACATAATTAGAAAACGTGCTCAGGTTTGGGGGTATTCAATTGTTATTATCACATGTCTTCTTTTCCTTGGTTAAAACCCTTTGAGGAACGGCAAAAATGCTCTCCCATTACAGATGAAGTCCTGAGATACCTTAGTTACATTATATAATTTCTTTGTGAGTTAAAATGTATTTTAATCCAGTAGAAAATGGTGAAACAATGAATGCTTGAGAGCTGAAACCGGACAGGTTCAAGCTGGATGTTAAATCTGAAATGCATGTGGGAGAGGGAGCTATTAACTGCTGGAAGATACAATTGAAGCTCTGGGGTGTGGTGGATTCTCCACTGGTGTTTGCGAAGTTAAGATTGAAAATAATGCTTTAATCACATACAAGTTATTTGGCCCAGTGCAGGAATAACTGGGTGAAATAGAATGGTCTGTGAAACACACAAGCTCAGTATGATCTTATGGATCTTTCTGGCTTTAAATCCTGGAAATGAGAGTTGTAAAAATTTATTACTTCAAGTTCCTCTATATCAAAATAAGGTAACTTTTTATTCTATGTTTGGTTCAAAGTTGAAGTGGCTTTGCTTTTTTTTACCCCTCCCCTGCAGGGCCAGCGCTGCTCTCAGACTCATATATCTGCGAGATGTGTATTGAACATAGAAGTAGCCCCAGGCCAGTAGCTTTTGTAATTTCTTCTGGGCCCTGGTGGTCCATACAGCAGGCAACTGAGACCTTAATAGACTTAACAGGCTTGACCCAAGCATGAAATGTAACTTCTGGCACCAAAGGCTTTATTAACCAGTGGATCATATAGTTAGAAACCTCTACGAGCTACCATAAATACCTGCCGGGATTTATTTCTGTGATTATATCAGGTCTTGGGTTGAACCAGTAATCTGGAGAGAAAATTCTTCCTCCATCCTTACCAAATTCTTGAGCAATGAAGTGACCCCTAGTAAAATGAACTCTAGCCACTTTAAGGTTTTATGTATTTTTTACTGCTACTAACTTTCTCACTTTGAATGGAATAGGCACTGACAAAATAATTGGTAGTAATTGTTGTACTGGTGTCAGTTTTAATAAACCATTCAAGTAGAAAATATTTTACAGATCCGACCATTTCCTATGTGTCACCAGATAAAACTTTCACATCCTTCAGCACCTGGATCTTAGAGCTAGTACTTGTATTTTTCTTTCATGCTATATTTTTTTTCTTGTTAATAATAGAGCTGTCATTTCTAATAAAATATGAAACAGCCATCCAGGGAAATAACACTGGTGATAGATAGAGCAGGCTGAAACACCAGACTGAGTGAACACAAATGCTCAATAGCTTGGAATATAATTCTGTCATTAAATGGAACCTGTAGAGGGACTAGAACTGAATGCACCAGGGTGAAAATGCTTTGCACTTGGGAAGCTCGTTCAGCTTCTGTTAGAGCTGTTCTGGTCATTGGCATCAAAACAGCCTTCTGAGATTTGAAGGAAGAAGTGCTGTCAAAAATCAGACACTGTTAGATTGGCCAAAGGGAGAGCCATAGGAACATGCACCAAAAATGGAGTTCTTTCGTCAGCCTCTGTACCTAAAGATTCACTTGACTTGTCACCCACCTTTTTTGAAGTAAAGGATGTCAAGTCCAACTGACAAATTTGCACACAAAGGGATCACAGGGAGGTCTATAGATCTTGTGTTTTCTTTGGTGTTAGTAACTGGGATGCAAGGCAGAGCAAACAGTGCATTAGAGAGACCCCATCTCCCTATTCTGCTTTAAATGAATGTGACCTATGTAGGAAAATTTTATTTTCCATGTGGAACCGAGAACTCTGTGTTCTCTTTATTTCAGCTCTCTGTTGTAAGGTTTGTCCGGNTTTTTTGAAGTAAAGGATGTCAAGTCCAACTGACAAATTTGCACACAAAGGGATCACAGGGAGGTCTATAGATCTTGTGTTTTCTTTGGTGTTAGTAACTGGGATGCAAGGCAGAGCAAACAGTGCATTAGAGAGACCCCATCTCCCTATTCTGCTTTAAATGAATGTGACCTATGTAGGAAAATTTTATTTTCCATGTGGAACCGAGAACTCTGTGTTCTCTTTATTTCAGCTCTCTGTTGTAAGGTTTGTCCGGTAACTCAAGATATACTCTGTCAGCCACATGGTGAATTGTTTCTCCTCTGTGTGTTTGCTTCCTCCTTTCCAAAAATGGAAATGAATATATTTCTTTTTTATCTTTGCAAAACACTGTGACAGTTCTGGATGGACAGTCCATTAGGGGACTTCAGTATCACTGTTATTGTAAACAATGTTGTTTTTTGTCCCCAAATATTGAACACAAGCATTTTTGGGGGGGTTTCTGAGTGGAAAAGTAAAACTGCCTATTTACATGATAATTATGCCCTTCTCATCCTCCCAATAACATCTAAAATGTCTGTGTTTTTCTCATCGAGCAGTCTGGTTGGCTAATGGACGATGTCTATTTGCAGTTAAAGCTATTGCAGTGTTGACAATTAAGCATATACGTGGGAAAGAGTAATCAGTAGAATGCAGTTTTATCACCAATGTTAATTATCTAATATTTTACAGCTTACAATTATGTGAAAATTCCTTAGGCATAAATGAAAATGAGCTCATCAGTTACAATTTTTCTCAATATAATGGCTGATGGAACATTTGCTGCCCCACAAAAAAATGGAAGCAAGAGCAAAATTAACAAATCAGTTGTTCAGGCTCTATAATATATAAATGTAGTCATATGTTACATAGTGTGCATTCTTATCCTCATGGGGGCAAATTTCCAATTTGGTGACTGGAATTACTCATGGAAATATTTCTTTTCAAGAAAATTTTCTTTGCTAAAAAAATGTGTTTAAAAGGAGCAGAACAAACCCTGATTTTGCATGTAGATTATGAATGAGAACAGAATTGATCTAAAAGCTATTGTTTACTATAATAATTATCAGAGATTCCTACACCAGTGCCTAGGAGAGTATGTGCTGCTTTATGCAGAAACAACGCAACTACTCTGGCACGTCTCCTTTGTATTCCTGAACAACTTGCCCTTTTCATTTTATTTCTCATCAGTTGAAGACTAATCTCAGTTACAATCATTCCAATCAGACACTCTGGAATGACCTTTAAAGACTTAGGAGAGCCACTAAAGATTATTTTTTAACCTCCATCCTCCAAACTTGAATAAGCATCCTAAGTTAACAGGGAGGGAGAGAAACCATGAATAAGCAATGTTTTCCAGGAAAATGTATCTTGGCAGTTTTACAAGCCCTGCTATCCATTTTCATTTGAAAGTTTATCTTCAAATGAAAACTGGAAGAAATGAAATTATTCTCTTAAGAAAAAAAAAAAAAAAAGCTGGGAATAGCAATGACATTTTAAAAGCACTTGGGAAACTGAGGGACAAAAAGCTGAGCTCCAAAGGGAGGTGTAGGACTACATACACTATATTGCATGATATAAATGTTTGGATTTTAATTTGTCCCTGCCTAAGCTTCCCTAAGTATTTAGATTTCTTGAGCAAACTGCAGGAAATGGGCTTACTCTCAACAAAAGTCCCAGGCAGTGAGCTCTTTCTGCTCCTGAAACTGATTTAGGTACTACAGGTATAGGTCTTGCCTTCACTATCATTGATGCAAGTTAAAATATAAATGTCTGAAATATGTTCCTTCCATTTCAGAAAAGGGGGTGAAGGGTTACACACAAAGCTTGTGGCAGAAGAAAAGTAAGACTGTCTCTGTCCTCTCTGATAATCCACAGGTCAGGCTTAGCTCCATTTATGACTGATGTAGAAATTCCAGGCCTTTTCTGTGTATAGAGCAGTGAGATAGTTTTTACATCCGATACCAGTAACAAAGCAGGTTAAAGCCACTACCAGCTATTAACTGGCAATGCCAGCTGTTGGTGTAGGTCATTGTGCCACTCTACCTGTGATCAAAGCAAGGAATTAATGATTCTGAATGATCTTAGCTGACAGAACAGGCTGAACAGACAGTGATTCTCCAGTAGGTATCAGGTATTGATTTGTTTTGCTGGCAACTGTGCAAATCTCTTTTTTGCAAGCAAACTGAAGAGGAGTTGGGCAGTAGCAACATACCTGATCAGAGATGGTTTGGTTTTTTTACCTTCTGCATTCTCTCAAAAAGCACATTAGCAGTCATGGTCTCTGGAAGATGAGGTATTCTCTTCACTAGAGAATACCAGCACGTGCTAAAGATGCCTAAGAAATCTCACTGCCTTAACATGGAAATGAAGCTGGTTCTTAACAGGGTTTGAAGATCCTAATTTTGATGGAGATGCTGTCAGTGTGTCACAGAACAGCATGGCCTTGGCAGTGGTCTGGTGCTAACTAAGGTTGCTGACACATGAAATGGAGATTTGATGAAGCATTCCTTGCAGTATCTCAGTGTAAAACTTGATTGTTTTAATTCCTTTAATCAAAGTTTTAATCAAGTTATCATGTGGCCACACTGTGACTGTAATTGCATATATGGATTTATATGCAACACATTAAAAGCCCTGCAACAAAACCAACAATTTAAAATCTTTCTTTTCGTAGAGGAGAAGTCTTCCAGCTCTTTGCTATTACACAATTGGATGTAATTGCTTGTCAGTAGGTGACTGCTTAGGAGATGTTTTGCCCTGATTCTAAGGAAAGAAAAAGGAAAAAATTGCAGCTTGCATTAAGCATAGAAAATGAGCAAGCCAGGCAGAACTCTGACTTAAAAATGTTAACAGCTTCTAAGTAAGGATGTTGATGGCTACATGGGGCATGTTGAAGATTTAATTACGTTGTATGATAAAATAAAAATATATTGTGTTTATATTTTGTTTATCCTCACAACAAACAGGAATTCTTTCACATAAGTTCTAGATCTTAATAGGCAGGTGTTTCTGTAGTGTATCATCATTATACCTGTGTGTTTTGCAGGACTGTGTTCCATTTTCTCTCCTGTTGAACGAAGCTGTACTTTTATATAAAAATAAATAGATAAATAGAATTGTTAGATTCAGCGTCTGCCAAAACGAAATAATTGCCTTCCAAAAAGGGGATGTTTTGGCCTTTCCCTTACCACATTCTGCATAATATAAAAGAAATTTGGTGTAATCTAAGTTTTTTTCCATTTTTGTGTTTAAAAACCAAAACCTCTCCCAATCTTATTTCTGCTGTAAAGAAGTATTAACAGTTCAGCAGAATCAGAAAACACTTTGTGTAACTTCTCCTTTTTAAATTTCGCGTAAATTGACTCATCCTCTGGACACGAAACAGCCCTAATAGATAATGTAGTTGATGTTCCTGCACACATAGGCTTATCCCCACGGAGTATTTTCTGGTGTTTTATGTATCCTACCTTTAAATATCTCAAACAGGGGATGCATTTCCCTTGGAGACTAATTTACAGGCCTAAATATTTAGTAAACAAGTCAGCTGTGGCTTATTAACTATTCTGAGTATGATTTGCACAATGCTAGTTAACAGGGCTTGTTGTGCTCGTCAATCCAAAGAAACAGAACAGAGCTGGTCCTTGGTTTCCCTGTGCCCTGGGCCCCAAAGCAGCAGCCGCTTTCCTGCTCGCTGTGGGTGCAGCTCAGCCCCCGTGCTGCGCTGGGGGCACAGGGCTGACGGCCACGGCTCCCTCTTGCCCGGGTGCAGAGGCAGCTCTGCCGCGCCGTCTGCGCCAAATAAAGTCGTGCTTGGGTTGCTCTGGGCAATGTCGTGCAGCCTTTTGGGTTTCCTTCACTCCTTTGGATTGTTTTCCCCCCAGTATATTGAATTATCCTTTTCCAGTCTCTCTCTCTCTTTTTTTTTTTTTTTTCTGAAATATTACCAGGTAACATGTCCATGACTACTAAGCAAAAAATCTTCAAACTGCTAAATAATTTAGAGATAGATTTCCAGCTAATTTATTGCTTCTTTTGCTTTGGAACCTACTTGACTAATAGCACAGATAGTAGGAACCAAAGAAATTCAAGGAATCTTTTAGAAACAAAAATAAAAGGAGCCATAAATGTCTCTCCAGTTGAGCAGGGCCAGGGCCAGGTATGTTGTAGCACCATTTATAAAACATGGCACCATTTTGCCATATTATATAAATTTACTTATTTTAATACTGAAAAAAGCTTATTAAGCTTGGAAAGGTTCTGATTTTCATCAGTACCAATTCTAAGACATGATTGTCAAATGAAGGTAAATAAATACAATTTTTATTAATAGGTTAATATGATTTTGTGAAGAAAAATAATAAACTATTAGTGCTATAAAATGAGCCACAGTTTTCAACAGAAATCTCAAAGTTCAAAGGAATTTAATACATGTTAATTTGTGTGTAGGCAGGTTGATGTTTCTTCTACAGAGATCTGTCCCTTGAAGTGCAAAAGTTTTCAATACATCAGAATAAAAAGGCACTGAACAAAAGTAGTTTGGGCTGACTTCTTTGAAAAACAGTTCCTTAATCCCTTTTTCAGTTTTCATCTCATGTTTTAGTCAGCAAAACAAACACACTGCTCAATGTTGTAGGCAATGATAACACCAGGGTAAACACAGGAAATGCTTTTATTAATGTGATCTAAGCATTTAATTGCCTTCCTTGTAGTTTAATCTTATCTTTACACATTGAAGCAGTGCATATTGTACATTTCTGATCCTCAAAGGACAGCTATTCATATGACATTGTAGAATAAGACATTATCACCAGAAACCTGACAGGCCTGTGATGTTGCATGTCAGCTGAGGGCCTAGGAAGTTTGTTATAATTATGGAGATGTACAAAAGATCATGGTTTGCAAAATGCAATGCTGAATATCATTTCATAATTAAAGAGAAGGGGTGAAGTCAAGATGTGCCATGAGTGCTGGGTTCTGGTGAGAAATAAAGTGTCAGAAGCCCTAAACCAGGGTTCAGTTTCCAAATGATACATTTACAATTAGGTTAAAATTAAAGAAACAAAGCTTTAAATGATGAGTGATAAAAGAACTATAAAATTAATCCCACTATTTAGGAACCATGTTTATGATAAGCCAATTATCAAAAGCAATGGTTCTCATGTTCAATTTGAATCTTTTCGGATAATAGCCATGTCTCTGTACTTGCATATGCAAAAGAACATACATCAAACTAAGAAGAGAAGCTCATTTGTTTTTTTTAACCAGTTATTTTAGTTTTCTCTCTTAAGGCAAGCCATATAACACCAGGATCCCTTTCTCTGTTCCAGACCTAGGTTATGTTTTGCTTGCTTAAGTGTGTGTAGGTGGAATTGCAGACATGCTGGATTTCAGATCTTGTTTTGCTCATGTTTAGTATGTTAATCTTTTTCTCCCTATAGAGGGACTATATCTGCAAACATATTTTAGAACTGTGCTCACATTGTTTTTCTGTGGTATCACCATACTGGTGCCTGAATTTCAAATGTCTCACTGCCTGGAGTGAGGTTCTGCCATAATTATAGAATCCATTCCCTTAACACAGAATCCGTTAGGACTTAGTGTCACTCCTGTGGCCTATTTCCATAAATATGGCCAGCATTTTATCCCATTTTTCCTATATTTATTTTTACTACTCCCATTTCTTCTTTTAAAATGTGCTATAAAGCACTGGATATCGTACAAAACTCAGAAAAAAAAAGACATGGAAATGTGTAGGCTTATATTTTATATTTTCACTCTGCCATTAGGCTGTACAGCTTCCCTCAGGATGTGCTGCAATTTAGGCTGCTAAGTCCAAGGAGTCAAACTGCATTGCTGCACCCCTGTGTAAACTCTCACAAAATGTTCTGTCTCAAAATGCATACTCCTTGCTAATATATTAGGAAAAAGGAATGCAGTTACCTGCATATGTCCTGAATTAGTATTCCAATATGCAGAAAAATAGTTAAATAACAAAATAAAATTTCTCTCTCCTCTTCAAACTTTGGAATAAAATGTAAGTATTTGTTTTAAGTATTGTGAGCATATTTATTTCAAAACACAATGTCTTTGCCAATCCCCTAAGCACCATTTTCCAGCCTGTCTTAGAAATACTATTCTAGGCAGCTAAAAACCATCTAAGAGAATTTGAATTATGTATGTCTTGGCCTCTTCATCCATAATTTTCATGCAAAGGCAAAACCGTATAGCACATTTGTTTCAACTTAAATCTGCTACAGGCCAATATCCCAAATTTAGACCACTGACAAAGTATGTTTTTGCCATGTGTAACTAATTCACTTGACATAACAATAAACTTATGTTGTCTCAGAACAGGAGCATGTCAGAGAAATTTCTGCAAAGCTTCTGATGTGTGACACTAAAGTTCAGAGGGAATCTTGTTTTATCCTTTTACTATTTTTAACAAATAACTGAGAATTGGGATCTCCTTTTCCATCTTGAATTTTCCAGGGTTTGTTGTCTTTAAAAGTAAATATAATCAAGTACATGGATATCCTTAAATATCACTCTGTTTTCCCATAGCTTTTGAAGCTGACCATCAGTTGGCTTGTGTAATTTGTAATACCAACAATTTATCGTTGTATTTTGGACTATTATCTAAATTATGTTCTGCATGTTTATTTTTTTCCAGCAGATCTGCAGCTGGGCTCTCATTAACTTTTATAAAAGCAAATGATATGAAAGGATATGACTTTAGAACCATAAAGGCATGGTCCCCTTGAACTTTCTCAAGGCCAGGAGCCTGCCCCGCTTTTTCCTTTTTCACATTTGTGTGAGGATGGCACCTGTTGCTTTTAGTGGAATAACTTCTGATTTACAGTGATTGAAACCAGGCTTTAGGGTAGAATAATTGACTTGGTAACAATGTAAAACAATAAGCATCTGCTGTGATCCCTTCTGTGTAGATTTATATATGATAAGAGTGAGCACTTGGGAAAGGTGAAGACAGTATTAATATTATTGTGTGTGTTTTTCTGTATGCCTTCTGCTTGGTTTTTGAACTTGAGGGGTCTATTGGGAAATTTAAGAACTCTTATCATTTACTCTAATAATAAATTCGTCAAGACACAGCTCTTGTAATACTTCGTTCTTGGTTTTGATTCAATTATTTTGACATTACTGAAATGAACCTAGAAATGTGTCTCCACTGGGGAATAGAAAGGCAAAAAGAACAACATAATAAAGAAGCCTTTAAGAAAGCTGTGTGAAGAGCCAAGTGATGCAAGAAACAGACAGGTAGAATGTTTCTCATTTCCTGCTGGCCCATCTCAATATACTTCAACAAGTGAACCGTGTTTTACCATCAGCGTGTTTCAAACAGCTACAGCAGTTTTGCTCTGATCAGCGATCCTTTGCCTTTTACTGAGCTGAGAATAAAGGAATTTGAAAACAGGTTGGGGGAAAGGAAAGCTGTGGATTCCTTCAGGGAAAAATCATCTTAAAAACCCCTCAACCTTAGAGGATTACTGGAAAGGCCTGTCTGCTTTTATCTGCTTTTCATGCCATTCAGTGGAATGTAAAGAAATTATATTGGAATGAAATAAGGATGACAAAAAATTTAAGGGGAGGTGAGGATGTTTGGTCACTTCTGAATGTGGGAGTGAAAAGCTTTGTATAACCTTTCACATGATTAATAGAATTAACTTGTATTAATGCTATTGTTAAGTATCAGTTCCTTGTAGTCTGTCTTTTATTTTTCACCACAGCCTGAGTTCAAATCCTAAATACGTTAATTTAACAGACAGATGACACTCAGGGGAATTAATTTGCATAACAAAATAATTATCAGTACTTGTTCCATCTCAACAGAGAACTCCGAAGCTTTTGCTAATGATCTGAAAAACGGACTCCATATTTAGATATTTAGATTGTGTGCTAATTTTATTGTGCATGGTCCATTGCAACTTGGCTTCTTGGAGGAAAGAAAATCTGCTCTAGCTCATCTGCATTTCCTCTCTTTAGATAGTTGCATGCTAATGAAATGCTGGTACTCAGTTATGATATGGTACTGTAATTGTGTCATGGGCTTTTCTTACGGTAGCGGCAGAATTACTTGAGCAGGTTTTGTTTGGATAATTTTTCCTGTGTTTTTAATTGTCTTATATTGACTTTATTAGTTATTTCTGACAACAGGCCTGGACTGCTTTGGGCAAGCCTACTGCACTGCCAGCTTTCCTGCGCATGCTGTCATTCTTGATGAGGAATTCTGCTGCTAAGGAATTTTCTGTTAGACAATATTTGACCAGGATTTCTGAGAAGCTTGGACCGTGGTCCATTTCTGTGTGGCCATAGTTTAGGGGAAGCCTGGCAGTGTTGGAGCTGTGTGGTTTGTGCTCAAGTGCCTTCTGCTGTTGGTGGAGCAGAGCTGGGCTCCTCGAGCAGCTCTGCAGAGCCACTGCGGCTGTGCTGGGGCTCTGCAGAGCCCAGACCCACAGCCTTCACTGAAATATGCTCCACAGTGCATGAGAATGAATTTCCCTAGGGTATCTGGAGTTACTTTATAAACAAGAGTTTTAGGTTCTAATGTGTTTTGGAGTGCACATCTCACTTATTATAAAAGCTGGTGACTTCTTGGATCCCGTGAATTGTTTATCTGTATGGGAGAAAAGAAAACTCTTCTCAGGTTTGATGCTATACTTGAATTAGGGTATCTAATATAATTATTTTATGCCTGCAGAGAAATATTTTTTTTTTAAAATCAGCACACTTTTAATTTTTCAAATGAATTAAGAATATATTGACAAAAACTTAACATTTCTGCCTGACTGATTCAGCCTGACTGTACCTCTGCAGGTAAGTTGGCCAGCAAAAGGAATATGTTTGAAAAACCACTGTAATTGAAAAGACAGTACTGTCAGGAGTCTGTAGCATGGTGAAAGTAACAAAATTAGGAAAAAAATCTATGTCCATGGAGAAAAATGTTTCCAATCACAAACCTATTATGTATAACTCAGTATAGCTTGGCACTGCTGTCAAGCTGTTTTGTGGTGTTTTGTTTGGTTGCTTTTTTTTTTGTAACAGTGTTCAAGCACTGAGCTCTCAAATAGATAAAATTCTTTCTCTCTTCTGTTCATGTCATCTTTGTATCAGTTTAAGGTCACCTCAGAGACAGCCCCAGGGACCTTGCATTGTGGCTCTGTGCTCATAGAGCTGACCTATTTATAAACAGGGGAGCTTGGTGCTTAGATGGGCCAGTCTGTGGTTCTACAAATATTTACTCAAGTGAAAATCAAAACAATGTATGAATACATGAGCTTTCATTTCTTTTGGGATTTGCTTCTTGTCTCATATTGGAAAAATCCATTAAAAGCTTTTCTTCCATGGGATATAGTGATGATGCAGTGGATAAGTTGGATCTGACTGTGCATCTAACAACTGGAAAAAATTATTCTGGCTGACAGTTGAGAATTGTAAGAGTGATAGTGAGATATGGTTGGTGTCATAGCAAACCTTCAGAGCATCTGCAGCAAATGTAGATGAACAGGTGGATGGAGCTGCTCTTCCATCGTGTGTCTGTTGTGAGAGGTGCCCTGCCCTGCTCAGCACCGTGTGGGACCTGCAGACCACAGAAATCACTGTTTGGACAGCAGTGATCTGCTTTCCGATGGGACAAGGCTTTTGCATTTCCTGCTCAATGAAGGGTCAGTCCCCTGGCCCTGCAGCTGGGACCCAGAACTGTGCTAGGCGTGTTCTGTGGTACAGCATCAATCACCGAGTGAGGGCAGTTATGGATTTTAGACTTGGCCTGTTTTTTGGCAAAGCAACTTAATTCCCTATAAACTTCTATTTGTTGCTATTACTCATTTAACAATGGTTCTTATTATTTTTCTAATTAAATACAAATAGAGATTTTAAACTTGTTGAAGCTCGTTTGTGTGACATCTGTCAAGGTGGTTCTATCAAATCTGTATAATTTCATAGATAACGTCTGACCCACAGATGTGCTAATATTGCAAAACTGGAGACTTTTTTATATTCTTCAGATTTGCACTCTCAATCACCTTCTTCCTCCCTGTTACAATTGAAAAAATTAGGATGTATAGAATCAGAAATATAAAGTATATTCTCTGAGAGATGCACAATTATTTTATGCAGGGCAGTTGTGTGTATCTGCATGTGTGGTGTAACTTTTTTCTCACTGAAGTAATTGCAGACAACACTGAAGTCTATAAATTATTCCAAAGCCAAATCCTATTGTAAACAAGCTCATAAGAAGTCAGGAGCTTCTTAGATTATTTGTGTCCTTAAATGTTTAGCATAATGACTTGTTTCCAGCGAACCATTACTTGTGCCTCTGGAGTTCCCATTGAGGAAATTAAGCATTAAATTTTAAGTGTTATTTTTTTTTAATTTTCCACCTGCCATCGTAATTGCAATTTTCAAAGTTTGCTTCCAGTGACAATGGAAACGTAGATTAAAATAGAAAAGTAGTTAAAAGTAATAAAACTAAGGGTCATAACACTAAGCCAGAGTGGTTGGAGCCAAAGCAGTTAGGACTGAAGCCCAGTGCCTGTGGCAGGGCAGGGCTGGAGTTTGGCTGAGCCTGTCGCTTGAATGTACATTATGTTTTCCCTTGTGTATAAATTGATTAGGATTTGGTTTATCTTTCTCACTCAACTGGTTATTCTTGAGGTAACACAATTCTGTATGAATTATTTCAATTTTTCTTTGTTTCTTATAAAACTTTTGAGCCTGGCTGTTATATCAATAGATGTTTTACTCCTCGATCCCTGTGTACTACTGCAGACCTATAATTGGTAATAGTTGAATTTGTCAGTTCTTGTGATCTGCTACAAAAAAAAAATCTCTTTATTCCTTGAAATGATGGATAAACCTGTTCTTGCTTCACCGTGGTGTGGTGTCATGGTGAAATTTTGTGCTGGTTGTTTTAAGCAAGACACAGATGTGTTAGGGTGCTTTGGCTTGGGTCTAGAGGATGGGCAAAACGAAGCAGAGAGGAGCATTTCCAAGTTCTACTGTCTGCTGTTGGATTGTGTCCTGTAAGAATGTATTTGGGTAAAAGGCACGCTCCTAATGGGTCATTCCACAGGCAATAGTGAACAGAACTCCAGCAATTCTCCTTTTCTCTCACTTCACATTCAGAGGGGGCTTTGTAGATGACGGGTGATCCTCATAACAGCTCTGTAAGACGGGAAATCACAGGCACCGTTGGTCATGTGTCAAATGGAAAAGTGGGGCCCTGGGGCATCTGGTGCTGCACCTGGGAATTCCATTTAAAGCAGGTTGTGGTTGTTGAGGTTTTTCTTTCTATGAAGTTAGGTGGGGTTTTGATTGGTCTCTTGAAAGCTGGAGACACTGGAAGAAAGAAAAAACTGAAATGCTTATCAAAATAAAGGGAAACAAATAATCCAAATTTTCTCCTGAAAATTCTGAGGATGAAATATATTTGAGGCAACTCAGGGGTGTAGAGAAGTGTCCTTTAAAATCCAATTTTAAAATAATCACTTTTTTCCCTTTCAATAGATCAGCGTTATTCCAGCAGTCTCTGTGCTCCAAGCAGTAGGTGTAACCTGCCTTTCCCGTCCAATGTCAGTGCCCATCCAAGGCTGCACGGGTGGGTCTGAAGCGCAGGCCCTGGGCACTGGAGGCTGGGCCATGAGGCTCAGCGAGTGGCCAGCTGCTCCAGGGAAAGGGCCAGGGACTCACCCGCGTGCCCAGGGCACTGAGAGACCGCTTGGGACACTCGTAAACCTTAGTACAGCCCAGGGCTCTCTTCTGAGGCTTTCCTTGTTTCTTCCTGTGTTAGGCACTGCAGAGGTACCTGAACAACAGTAAATTTGTCTGCGTGTGTTGTGGAATTAGTTAGCCCGTTTATAAAATGATTTCACCTGTTCTCTGTCTTGTCCAAATTTCTGGGAGATTTGGCAAATCTGCAGTTCAAGTGAACTACGTTCACACTGTAGGTGTTCATTTTAATATGCATGTCATGTTTGAAAGTGTCAGCAGAAAAGACTGAATGATACTTGTTGCGTATAAATCTGAAGTACATAATTGCTCCAGCTGACATGTATGAATGCACTTTCATTATCGTGTCAAGAGGACATTTTGTGCTTGCAAATGAACAATGTTTGGGGTTGGCAATAAAACGGCAAGCACTCGCTTAAATAAAGTTTATTACAGCTTTTAAGAAAAATGTAATTATGAAGTGTTCATACTGAATTAGAAAACTGGTTTTGAAGTGTTAACCTTAATATGAAGTGGAGTTACGGTTTAAAGGGGAAGAGTGAATGGTGCCGAGGGTTTAGTGAAGTGAGCCCAATATAAATGTGAAATGATGCTATTTGATTTGCATGGCCCCACAATATTCGGTGGGTATGTGAACTGGTTTCACAAAATAACAAGTGGCTGACAAGTCCTGGCACTTCCTTAAATCAGTTCGCTTGATTTAGTGACCACAGGTGGAAAACACACATGTAAATGTAGAGAGTCAATCTGAGAATGCAAGGTAAAGTGTCTAATGTTGGTTAAAATTAACCAGTAACACTACCTGCAGGAAAGATTCTCTGTTTAAAAACTAAAACCAACCCTCCTCCCCAAATAAAACTAGAACAAAACCCCAAACCACCAAAACCATGCTTATTGAACAAGGATGAAAATCAGTTACACTGAAAGTTTCATTCAGTATCCAAACACTACCTTATCTTACCAGGAAACTGAGCAGGGGTAGTAAGGCAAGGGATGTTATGTTGGGGTGCTCATTAGAAGTTATTTGGAAACTTCTTATGTTCTCTGGTCCTGTTGGGCCTCTGGCTTGCTGTGGACCTCTGTAGATATGACACATTACAGAGAACTAAATATGGATCTCTATGTCTAGCATAATCTAAAAAATAAAATTGTTTGGGTTCTAAGCACAGCTTTTCAGCTTGTGCTAGTAAAACTCATCCAAAACTGCTGTAAATCCCAAGGCATCAGAGGTGGTAGTCAAATTTATGAGCTGCTGGCTACCAGCCATGTGCCTGGTGTGTTTATTATACAGAACACATGAGTCAGGAATGATTCTGACCTGTGTGTTGCTCTGGATTTAAATCAAGGACTGTTGAATTATGGGTTGTAATCTCTGGAGAAGCGCTGGAGAAGTCTCCTGTGCAATCTGAAATGTCACCACTGTGAGAGTTAATGTAGAGTTAGGCAGCGCAGGGAAATGTGGGATGTGCAGCAAGTAGGAGAGGTTCTGCAGGGTGTAGTCTCAGACAGTGGTGAGCAGTCAGCAGCAGCTGGCAGCATCTGGAGATGCACCCATCCAGGGACTGGAGGCAGAGTTTAGCCTGGGAAGATGGAAAATCTATTGATTCATCACCTCCACAAGACTCTGCCAGCAAGGCTGTGATGGAACCTCTGTGATCCAAAGAGAGCTGAAGCCCTGAGGGAGAGGCTGTGGTCACTGATAATTCGTCCTTGGATGTCCTTTGCACACCCCTGTGCCACAGGAGTGAGTCTGACCCGTGTGGCATTAAGGAGTTTGTAGGAACTTGTTAATGTCTTTTGTGATTATTCAGTATTTCTAGTGGTCTGTAAAGGTAAGCTATTACTCTTACGAGAATGTTTTCTGTATAAGAGTTTTGCAATTCCATGTTTTCCTTTGTTTTTCTAAAAGATTTTTCAGAAACTCCATCTGTGATGCTGTGTTTAAAAGAAGAGTGATTGTCTCAGCAGTGAGGGAGATTTTGCAGAAAAGAAGAAATAATTGCAGTCATCTGAAAGCTTTGCTGTCCATCAACAGAGAGAGTCTAGATGTAATTCCCTGTAGCTCCTGAATTTTTGTCTGCATTTAGAAACATGGTGTGACTTTAGTATGTCTCCTACTTGCCTACAGATGCATTTCTGCTGTTTATTCTCTTTCTATCAAGTCCCCCTGCCCCACCCCCCCTTCCCTTAGGAAATAAAAATAAAATAACATTAAAAGTCTTTTTCCTTTTGGACAGGAGCTTCTCAATGAAATCTCGTCTGCTCCCCAGCTTCCCTCGAATGTTCCTCCTCCAAAGGTTTTGATAACCTCTTGGAGAGCTAGAGATGCTCACAGAAGTCTGTTCTGGCAATCCTCATGCCTGCAAAGTGGCACTTGTAGCATAAGTGCTGCCATTCAGTGAAGATTCTCATAAGAGAAGATTACTCGTGATGTCCCTGGAACTGCGTATCTTCCAAAAGCCTCAAACTTGTAGGGCACTGAGGGGTTGTAGAAAGGCGAGACTGCCTGTAGCTGTCTGGGATCACCCTCCAGTTTTCAAGCTGTTAAACTAACAATGAAAAACTGCTGTTTATTTCTGGAATGCCAAAGCATCACTCTGTAGTGAGAGCTGATAGTTGTACATCAGGAAAAAATTGTTGAAAATGATGTAAAAATTATTATGTTTTTTTTATTTTGCACTTAATTACCTGTGCAGCTGAAGAGAAGCACTCCTCTCATACAGCTGATTTTATTTCCCTGGCTGAATCAAGCAGTAGTCGCAGAGATGGAAAATACAATAATCCCATTAATGGAAGCTGGTGTTTACTGCTAAATGTGTAATATTTTCCAAGATTGTGTATTGGATATATAACTTACACTGGTTGAAGCACAGTTATGTAGCACTGGAGCTCTCTATCCATCCCTAACTTGCATGGTCCATGTGCAGTACCTTGTCCCTGACATCCGAGATGCTATTTAGGCTCTGGGGTTTAAATATAGTAATGAGAGGTAAAGATAGAACCCCACTTAGTTCTCTGTATTATTGGTATTTCTAGATTAGATTGCACTTCCGTAAATTGTTGGGGTTTGTGTGTGTTGTTGACTGTTCCATGTTAACTTAAATCAAAATAAGAGACAATAGAATGGGCCTCTATTGATGTAGCAATACCAATGTGCTTTGTAAGACCAAGGAACTGGTGGAAAAAAATCTATTGGCCTTCTAATGTTCCTACAGTCTGAAAGAAATGCTGTCCCCCCCCCAAGATATTGCACTGCTGCTTACAGGGAAGACTTAAGACTGCTTGGAAATGTAACAGTAATGGAGAAAGAATGGCTGCGACACTAGGTATTAGCTTAATGCTTGTTTGTGTGCTTCATTATTTCATTATTAGCCCCTACTGTGCACTTGGGCGAGCGAGAGGTTCATGGATAGAAGATTTCACTTCCCACTAATGAAGAATGATTGTTCATTCTCAAAATTTAGTCAGTTTTCTGCACATAGACTTGTACAGAAAATGAAAGTTCTCGCATACAATTCTCCATTGACAGAAAAGGAGAGGAGAAATGAGTATTTTGCTTTGGGACAGAAGAAACTGGAAGAATAAAATCTCTATAGATGTGTGAGCAATCTGTTTATTTCTGTTGCAAGAACACAATAGGAAAGCCTGATTAAATTATAAGCAAAACTAAATTATAGCTGGTATGGTGTATGGATTTATTTACAAATTGATCAGGGGTTTGCAATTGATCCAGAGTGGCTCAATTCTTTATTCTTTACTTTTTTTTAATTTATTTTTTTAGCTCATTTTAATAAATTCTGTCCTGGCAAAAGCAGATGTGAAAACATTAGTCATAACTGAACTTTTTGCAAAGTCACGTGTATTGATTGAGGTCTTTTAAAGGTGAATTAGCACATCCCTATGGTTAATCTCACTATTAGATAATATTTTGCGTAAACCTAAGGAAACGATAATTAAAAAAGGTTCAAATTGAAGTGGAACAAGTCATATCCAAACAAGACTGTTTCGAGAAGGGAGCCAGATAGTTGCTACAGTTTCTTCCAAATTCCAGAGAGAATGAGAGCACCATAATTTCATAGCTGTAGTGTCAATCCTGATCATTTTATCCTTAGTAGCTTGTGTCCAGTACCAATGCACAGTTTCTGCAAAAGGGGATATCTTGCTTTCTAAAATGGGCAGCAGGTGTAGAAGAATTATTTTACTGTTTTTATTGTTTGGGGCAGGGAAGTTAATTTGGGGGGTTTTTTGTGGTTTTCTTATTTTAAGTTATTATTATTATTCAGGCATTTTGATTTGTTTTATTTGGCTGCAAATTGAAAAAATAAAACATGCCACATTTCTATTCCATTAAGAATATAAAACCTTGTAGTTATTAGTTCAGCTTTTCACCATCACCACCTCCCTCTCCCTCCTTCATGAAGTTTCTGATTTTAAAAGTGTTGATTCTTAGAGGCTGATGATGATAAATTCTGAACTGAGCAAGCAAACTGAAGAAATACTTTCATTCCATATATTGGTTCTAACATTCTGGTCAGGTTTTTCACAATTTATCCATAACCCGTTAGCCTTGACCATTAATTCTGATACTGCACCACTGGACGATGTCAGCATCAATGAAACATGATAACAGTGGTCAGTGAAACCGATCTTTTGAATCTGGACAGAGTGAAGGAGCAATGTGGGATGTGCTATGGCTATTGAGGTGGTCAGAGATAAAGAAGTTAGGCAAGAGGCATTAGAGTGTGCTTCAGTAATTGAGCCAAAAAAAGGAGAAAAAGAGGAAAGAAATGGTTTCTAGATGTCAGCACTGCAGGAAAAGGGAAGCCAAAAGAAAGCAAGTCTTCATGTTTTGGAGAATGGAGGTAAGCAGGGATTTTTTAATACTGATTTTGGTGTTTTAGAAGGTTATCAGCCATGAGGCTGATGTGGCAAGCAGGGATGTTAGAGAAGCACAAGGCAGAATAGGACAGGCGCGATGTAGAAAAGTATATTATTAAGTTAAAATAGCCACTGTACATTAAAATGATTACTGGTGAGTGCTGGGCAGACTTTCTTTGTTCTGTGCTGCCTGTCTAGAGCTGATCTATCTTGTTTTTAAAGGCACTTGCCTCCATTGACTGCTATCACCATACTGGCACAATGTGCGCTGTAAAGTGACATTAGTGACAGCACTGCCAAATCAGGGTGTTCTCTATTTTAAGATACACATCTAATGTACAAAGGAAGTATGACAAATGCTCGGTCCCTTTCTGATTTGGGATTTTGGGACAAAAGATGCTTGCTATCAAATACTGACTGATCAAAGTAAAACAATTTTTTGAAAGAGTATGAGAGGTATTGAAAGTCTGTTTCAATGCTGATTTCTTTCTGTCAGAAATATGCATTTCTTGAGGTTTTCTGTAGGGCCAAAAGGTCTGGGAATGTTCTTTGCCAATGGGATGGAAACCATTAATAGGACAAAAATAAAAAATCAAGTAAGTCTAGTGTTTATGAAATGAGAAGAATTACAGTTTCTGAAAAAATCAGAAAAGTCCAGTCAGCTAGCATAAGATCAAATTCCAAGTGTTGAATAATACTGTGAATCAGGAAATGATAGGTCAGGTTTTTGATCTTTTGTTTATTTATATGCAGAAAAGATACCCTCTGACTTCTAAACTCCTTATTGCTTTCTCAGCATTGTTTCATGTGGCATTTGGGCTGCTTACCTTTTCTCTGCTGACTTAGCTAAAATGATGAGCTAAATTGGGTATATTGTGGTATTTATTTCTAATTAGCTGGGATGTAATCAGTCCTTGAACAAATCTCATAAATTACTTGGGACTGAGTTGCATTTAGCTTGAACAAACAGAGAATAAGTCTGTGTCTCTGATTTCATTCATTCATTTTGATCATCCCATTTACCTGAATTTAGTGTCAACTTTCTCATATTGAAGTATTCTTTCATTTCTGAGTGAAAGGCTGCTCAGCTCAGTGTGATGGAGAAAAAAGCACTGAAGTCTGAAGTAGACGTGGGAGGGAATTTGAAACTTGTTCACCCCTGAAGTCTCTGGGGTTAGAAAAACACTCGTACTTAGTTGAGTAATTTCCCCCTGTATGTGCAGAGATCCCAAACTGTTCTTTCAGTGTCTCCTCACATTACCACTGGGAAGGAGGCCTCTGACACTTCCTATGAGTCTCAGCCTGATGCGTCATAGTACAGAGGGAGTTTTATTCAGTCCTTCAAGGAAAACACTTCCATTTCCAGTGTCCTGTGCCCAGCCAACAAATATCCCTGTTGGGCAGTCGTAGCCAGGCAGTTTGTAATCAGGGCAGTGACCTAACGAAGTACCCAACCCCAAAGGAGCAATGGCAGGGACTTGGCTTGCCCAGAACATTAATGACGGCGCACAACGGCACGGACCCGTTAATGTTTGACTCACATTTGGCTCTGTTCAGCACTGTGAAAATACTGTCCCACTGCACGTTCTGTGTATTGTCTTTAGAGCACTTAGAAACTCCAACTGTACAAGATGTGTATCTGTACTCAGGCTTTTGTGTATGAGACTGCTTTGTCCTCTCCAAATGAATGAACAATTATGGTCTCTAAAGACAATTTAGAGGGAGATACAGTATTAGATGAGACTGGAAATAATATATTGGTAGCGAAGGATATTGAATTACTCAGGTTGACTCCCAGGGTGTATTCCTGCATTTCTGCATAATGGCTTTGGCCATTATAATGAAATAGTGTATTAAGGGAATAAAAGATTGTCAATAAGGTATGTATGCTTCCACTGCTAAATGTAAAATACTTATATTTTACCATTTAATAGCAGCTAAGATGCTCACCTTATCAAACTGCAATAGGTTAAGTGAATAACTGTTCTTCCAGTGTTGTATATCAGCCCTAGGGTGAAGGTAGGGTTAAATTTCACTGCCTAATGCACATTTGTTCTCATCATAAAGCTAATCGTGTAATTTCTCACAAGACTGGCAATCTTGGGAGAAATGAGCTAGCTCTGAGGTTAAATTACCTCTTACCCTAAAGGAGGCAAAGGATATTCTTGGATGAATGGCTCAGCATGATACACATTATAGATAACTAAGGTGTTGCGTAGTACAGGTCTTGGCTTTTGGCTGCAGAAAGAGCTTTAGGCCTGTTTTTAGTAGAATATCTGTCTGGAAAATAATTCAAGGCTTTTTGGAATAATTCGGTTTTACTGAAAGTCTTAAATGGTACTATCTTATTTTATATTGTCTGTTGACTACTGATCTCAGAATTTTCACTGTTGGCGTGAGCCATTAATGCGGTCACTTTCTGGCAGAAAAATGTACAGTGCTGACTTTTCTGATGAAATGTGCAGGATACTGGAATTTAAGTAGAGTGGGTTTTTTTAACATACATAACAATAAGTGGTAAAACACCTTTTTCTCAACATAGCAGTGGAGCTACAATTTTTAAAGCCTTTATGTTGATGCTTACAGATTTAAAGACAAACTGTAATGCTTTCAGCAATTATTTTAATATTAATTAGTAAAATGAATGAATCTAAGAAGAGGTAGAACTCACAGATTTGTTCAAAACAGATTTTGCAATCTGTGTTTGATTGTTTCCTGACAGCGCTGATTCTTCTTTCCTGAAACAGACTAAATTATAATAAAGTGTAGACCCATAGAAGGAGTTGAAAAATAATCCTATAATAATTTATTTGATGCTGATTACACAATTACTTTTATCTCATGATAAATTATTTTTCATCATTTTCACCCGATTCATGTGAAAGTAATAAGAAATGGCAAGCTCAGCAGAAAAAAGGGATATTATAATATATGAGTGGTTATTAAAAGCATCAATATAGGGAAGTATTCAGAGGAAAATCTGGATTGAAAGAAATTAAAGTGCCTATTAAGAGTATTAATATAGGATAGCTGTGGCTCATAGTTCAAAAAATCCAGTGTTTCTTGAGTGTGCAATGTCCTTTCATTTGCCAGTAGTGCAGAGTTAAGGGGAGAGATTCACTTTGCTCCGTGCTTTTTGATATATCTGTGAAGAAATTGGAGAAATTCAGTGCATTTTTTTGGATATGTTTTGGTTGGAGATTCAAGACATGGCACTCAAAATGGCAGATAATTCAACAGGGAGGCAAGAGGAATGGGTTCGATAACCAGTGAAATTATAACTTTATAAAGTGGACTGTAGCTGATAACAAGGTCTTTCCTTGTTGGCAATCACAGAAATGAACAACTTCTGTAGAAATGTGTAGAAATTTTCAATAGAAATAAAGGTTTGTGGGATCAGGTAAATAAAGGAGCTGGAATATATTCATAGAATATTCTGAGTTGGAAGGGACCCACAAGGATCATCAAAGCTCAGCCCTTCAAATCAGTTGAGCTGGATTTTAATCTCTTGGTTAGTTCTGAATCACTTTTGGAAAATCCTTGACTGGAGATAGACATTAAAGCTGATGCTGATCTATGGTTTTATGTTGATGTGAGACTTAGATACTTCAGAAGTCACAGAAAAAACAAATCTGTTGCAGAATGTAGTTTTGAGATGAATTTTGGGACAAGAAACAGCCCATGTAAAATTTAGAACTGATTTTTTTTTTGTTAAGAAAAAAATAATTGTAATGGTACTGAAATGGTAGCAAATTCAGTGAAGAAGATAAATAGATATTTGTGTGTGTGCACCTTACAGTTACCCAGAAAAGACTACAGAGTAACTTACTTTAGACAAGAACTGTCAGTATGAATCTTGAGCAGTAGAAAAAAAATGTCTTTAACAGGAGAAAAGCCATTCAGCATATGAGGAAAGAATGTAGAAGGCAAAATACAGTGAGGGAGGCAGGGGAGAAAACAGGAGATTTCTGCCCTAAATCCCCATTCCCACTGAGCGGGGAGAAAGGGAGGGGGTGAAGGGAAAGGATCACCCCCAAGTGCATGATTTCCTTCTTTGTACATTTTGAATTACAATGATAGGTTTTTCTCCATGATTTATTTTGTAAGAATCTGCTTTTAATAAATACTGCAACAATAAATATTAGCATGAGTTCCAGTGCAAGTTACAAAATATTATTTACATTCTGAGATAGAATCATTAGCACCTGATTTTCCAATAGTATTCTGACACTGAAATAGACTGAGCTTGGGACTTACAGTCCTTTTTGACTGTAATTTAAAAATATTTTATTTTAATCAGTGCTCTTTCTTCCTGTATAGGGAGAAGTTGGCTTCCGTGGCATCTATGATAGGTGAAACTATGAATTTCATACATTGCTTCCAGCACCTGGGCTTCATGTAGATGTGTGAATAGACATCTGAGCCAGGTAAAGAGTACATTTAACTGACTTTATTAATTGCTTTATTTAGGTGCTCAAAGCTATTTAGAGAAATGGCTGAAGGATGAATTTTGGGTAATATATGGACAAAGGTAGATATGGTTGGATGGTGTTAAAAGGTAATAATAACTATGATCATAAATCTGGAAAGTTCAAGAAATTTTTGCCCTTGAGAAGAATAGGTTTTATGGAGATGCTGGCATCATTATTCTTATTCTGACAGTTTGTGTCATTGTGTACTGTCAATGTAAGTGAAAACTCCTTCAGCAGAGTCTCCATCTGTGCTGTGTCTGTTGCCTGAAGATGTGGGTATGTGAACAAGCCACCCAAGTGCCGCATTATCAAACTAGGAATCAAATTCATACTATTCCCACTTTTTCTCCTCCAGGTTTTGATAACTTCAGGGATGTTTCTGATTTCTGCCACCTGCAGCATCAGAACTGGCAGCACAGAGAAATGACAGGGACCCCCCATCACAACATTCATGTCTTCAGACATGAGGAGGACCATTAGAGTTAAAGCTCCTCCACACCTGCTTTAGATGAGTCACCTCTGGAACTGCCTGATATGGTGATTGTGTGGGCAATTCAAAAATAGCTGCCCTACCCTGCAACCCCATTTCCAGAGGAGCCATGTTTTCAGAAGAGTTTCACTTACTCTCTGCAAATCTCTGCCTTGCTCTCTCATTTAAAAAGATACTCTTTGTGTCTGCCACCTCCCTGCTAAATGTAGATTGTATGTCAGGGGGCTGACACACAAAAGACCTCAATCTCTTAAGAAGCTGCCACCAGAACACCTAATAGACTGTCAGTTTGAATGTTTAAATGAGACACAGCAAGGGAAGGAATAATGCTTTTAACAAAAGAGTGGTGGGTAGACTAGGAAAAAAAGCTCAGCTCCACTGACAAGGTGACTGGAAATGTAGTACTTGCAGTGGAAGGGAGATATTGATGAAAGCATCAGTAACAGGTGAAAAATGGTGCTCAGACTTGGGCTGCTAATGGGAAACAGAGCAAGCATTTATGGCTGTAGAGAGAAGCAGGTAAGGAGTCAGGTTAGGACTAGAAGATTGGCTCCTTTGTAGGGTGCAGTGCTGTCATTTCTCCCTGTGATAAGCAGTCTTTCTAAGGTACATCTCTGTCTGTTGTACAGACTTGGGCATGACTGAGTGCTGAAAATTAGTGTTTGTACATCCTGTTTATGTTTTAAACCATTGCAGATACCTACATCTTTGAAACTGTCTGTAACATTATTTGGGTTAGGGATTCAGAGCTAAATTCCTGCATGTCAGCAGCATCTCAAATTGCCTCACTCACAAATGGAACATGGAAGGATAGAAATTGCAGGAACTTTGCTCTGTGTTGTGCAAGTGATGCGTTTGAACACTGCCACTATGAAAGCACATTTACTTTGCCACGCAGTCTAGCCAAAGACTCTGCTTTCTTCAAGAAAGGTGGGAAGAAGAGCTCTGTTCCTTACTGTGATGGTGAAATAACTTTCTGGTGTTTGGATTTGTTTCATGATGATCTTCCATAGAAATCTGTCTCTTTTCAAAATTGAGTGATGCAAAAAGAAGCCATTACAAGTCAGTCACTGTCTCTTTCTTTCTCCCTCGCCCTAAATGCTGGATCCACTCATGCCTTTGGCTACCTGTTCTGCTAATAATTCTCCAGTTAACAGGTGGCAGGTCCTATGTTGCTGGATGTTATTAAATAAATGGTTTTCCAGATGGCTGTAATATTATATCTTTAAATAAAAGTACACAAGCTTAGTGTCAGCATCTTATTTCTGGAATGCTTTTGGCTCCTGAACTGCTTGTTGAAATTGTTGTAAGCCATTTGGTCACTGAGAAGTAATTGTGCATTACTGTAGACAACAAGCTGTTTGCATTAATTAGCAATCAAAGCATATTGCCAAATGGGGAATAACACGTCTTTGACATCTCTGCAGATCCTGGTAACTGAAGCAGTGCAAACCCATGGATTGTCCTTTGCTGCATGTTTATAAACCTCCAGTCCATCTGCCCATACAGTCATCTGTAAAAGCACCAGGGACACAGCTGGGAGGAATAGAAGATAAGGTAGGAGAAACAGCGTGTGAAGCTGCAAGGGAGTTTGTCAAATCACATTGGTTTTTGAAACAAAAGCAACTTTTGTGCTCATTTCATGTGGCTTCCAAAAATGGAAAACGGTGAAGGTTGTCTTGTTCACCTGTGTTCTTTTCACCAGCGAAGGAATTCTAGCCATTCTCTGTCTCTTCCCTTGTACTTTCGAAGGCATAGGAGTTAGAACTGTTTCTCTGGACAACAGTGCCTCCACAGAAGCATGTTTGGATGTAGAAGGTGCCCTTGGCTGAACAGCTGGATAGGATGTACTTTTATCCTGTTTTGTTGGGGCTTTTGTTTTTTTTAAAGAATAGTTGAAAGATCATTAAAAGATAGGAAAAACTGCAAGAGATCAGGAACTTTGTTCCATGTGGAAAAAGAAGGGTAAAGATAAAAAAGATATCTCTATAGAATTGGCACTAAAAATAATGCTGTGGGGGTTTTCCCCTTTAGCCAGTCAACTTTCACCTTCTCTTGTAAAATGGTACTATTGTACAATGTCAGCTGCATCCTAAACAGCAATTGTTGTGATATGCACTCAGAAAACCTTGAGATTCATAGTATTTCCTGTGTAGTACTGTTTTTCTTCCTCAAGACTTTTTGAAAATGTTCTCCCTAGTAGGAAAGTTTCATGTGACAAATTAGGAGTAAAAGAACCCAGAGAAGTCTGGACTCAGGGCCAAAACATTCATAGGGAGAATGGGGCCTATGGGTTTAAAATTTTAGAACTCTGACTCTTTGCGTTCCTCCTGGCTTTGGAGTCCCAGCTTCATTTTTGATGACAGTGAAGTGTTTGTTGACAAAGGTGGTCAGGATTTCCATATCTTGAGGAAAAATTAACTGCATGCTGCATCCATTCGTCTTTCAAAATCAATTAATTGTGGAAGATGGTTCTAAGAATTACCTTTCTGGACTTAACCAAATAAGTGCACATCTCTGAAAACTCTTGTGCTGCTATGGTGGGTTGGGATCGTTTTCTCTGTGTGTTTTGTAGTGCAAGTGATAAATCCAGTTCTGACTCCAGTGTGCAGGTTTGTACTCCCTGAGCTAGGAAATGTGGGTGTTTGAAACCCAGCAGTGGTTCCGGCCTCCTTTGTGTTGTGTAGAGAGCAAAGGCATGATGGGAGAGAGGAAGGAAAAATGCATTCGAGTGCAGGTCAGTGCTTTGCATTTTGACTTTTTTGCAGGAATGCTTGTACTGGTAAATGCATTTATACATTTATCCTGTGTTTACGAATTAGAGACGTGTGCTACTAAAATGCCAGGTTCTCTGAGTTATTAAGCACAGTATAATGAACCCTTTGCAGAAAATAACTAGAATGTGATCTATGTCTGCAGAGGAAGGAAAGAAGCAAAACACATTAAAAAATAAATTAATGTAATGCAAAATAACCTTAGTTCCACTGCACAGAAATTTATGATTGCACTGATGTTGTTAAGCTGCTCTTCCAGGAGATGCTGTACATTCTATACAGAAGTACAGTATGATGATGAGTGTCATTCAAAATTAGGATCTTTCATATTCAGAGTGTTTCACACACACATTTGGCATGTACAGGTAGAGACATTTCAATGAAGCAAGACATCATCTAGACAGGAACTCTTAACAAACAATTCCCACCAGGGGCTTGGGGATGTAGTTCTCTAGTGCTTCTGGGTTTTGTCTTTTTTCTTTTTTTCTTCTCTAAGATGTATTGCTTTTTGTTTACTTTCAAAAGGCAGTGAACTGACATAATCTTTTAGGATCTCATTCATACCTCCAGGGTTACACTGGAGGTCAGGGCTGCATTCTCAGCTTCTAGAGGCTTGATATGAATAAATTGATTTTGAAATAACTAAATGAATTTCTGTGATAGGATAAGCAAAGATAAAGCATTTTCAGCAAAACGTTCAAAGCCAGCATAATTGGCCAGTAAATAAATAAGAAAAATCTCTTTGCTGTCTTTCAGAATAGCATCTCTCACACAATGTTTTTCACAGCTGCGGAGTTCCCTGGCCTTAGCCGCATGTGCCGTGGTGTCTGGGCAAGAATCCTCCAGCAGGGGCTTCATGAGAAAGGGGGTTTGGGAATTTTTTTGTTGTGTTAAAAAATGTTTGCCTTTTGTTATATTTCAAAACTCATTGGACATTTTCAAAATTACTTTATTTGCTCTATTTTTTTTTGTTTGTTTGTTTGGCTTATGACCTGAATTAAAGGCGGAGGGGGGGAAGGGGGATGAGGGAGTGAAATAATTTAAATAAGCTCTCAAAGCAAGCAAACTGGATTCTTAGTTTTGGTCAAAGCAGAAGTTTTAGGCCACGTTTCACTAAATCTGAGTTCTTTTTTCCTAAAGCCATGTTTATTCGCGTGGAGGCTGAGTTGTGAAGGGGGAAGGTGTGCCTGAGAACAAAATTGAGCAAGATGCTTTCAGCTTGCCTGGCTTTGATTACTTGTCAGGAGCAAGTGTTGCTCTGCTGCTGAACCTGTTAGTTTTATGCAGTTCTGGTTTTCCCCAAAGAACTCCATCAGATGTATTTCCATGTCCCCTTGGATGAGAGCCCCACAGCTAGGCAGGGGTGCCCCTGCCACCTCTTGCACTGTGAAGTGGTTGCAATTGTGCTTTGGAACCTGGAAGGGTATTTTAGTCTTCTATCAGTGTAGTGTATTAATCCCATATAAATCTTCTTGGTATGGTTCCTCAGACATGAGGACTTAGCCTTAAAGAATTCATTTAATAGTTATTTCATATATCCAATGCCTGCACAATTTTGTTCCCCTTTGTGTTTTTCTTGTCACACTTCATTGAGGTGAAAACAATTTATTTGCTTCTCTTGCCAGGATATGTCGGTCTGACAGTGAAAATAAGATGTCATTTTCAGTGTCTCATCTGATCAACAACATAGACAGCCATCAACAAAATATTTACATTTTTCAGTGATGATTATGGATGAGAATGCATAAATCAAGGTTGTTTTACATTTTATAACCTAAATTGACACATATGAATTGATTCTGAAGTTTTGTTAGGACTAGAAAGTGCCAAAATGATTCAGTGAACTCTAAGCATGGCAATAACTATTGAGAACAGTCAAAATCAGGGTTTTTTCTCCTTATACCTATTTTCACTACTTTTCAGTTTGTTCTTGCCAGTAGCTCCCATTGATATTAGGTTCAAAAGAAATTAAAATGTACCAGTAATTGTGGGCTTGGTTCTATCTTATTTTTTCTTATAATCTAGATTTCTGCTTTGGGCATATTAGCAGAGATTTACTAATAGGCAAAGTTAAATCTGCTTTTAGTTTCCAACATTATTTTTTATTAAAGTCTAGCCAATTCATACATTAGCTACACTTTTGCATGTATCTGTAATTTCCAGTAAATTAGGTCATGCTCTTGATTCTTTTATCTGATACCTTCTTGCCTCTCAAAAAGCTACTCTGAAAATTTTATTTCAGACCAAGTGCCTCTTCAGATGTATACTCTAAAGATATGGAGTCACTAGACACTTGTGAGAACTTTGGTGATTGCAATGGTGTCAACTGCCTTTAAACTTTATGTATGCTTTTATAATTATTTCATGTGTTCTCACTGGTGTTCTAATAGCATCCTTAAAGCCTTGGGTCCTTTTTTAATGACCTATGAAGACGTAATTGTAGAATAGCCAAAAAGAACATAACAAAAGAAAGTTAAATGCCATATGTATGTCTTAGAAATCCTTTAGGGGCTGTTCAGTCACTCTCCCATTCTGCAATCCCTGATGTGTAGAAACAAACCAGCTGCCTCATAAGCCAGCTCAGTTTTTCAGTTTGGGGATGGAAGTTCTTTCCCACAATGCAAAAATGAAGTTTCCAAGTGCAGGTGTTTTTAATGGGGATGTGGTGCAGGAAACTCGGACAGTAAGGAGTGGCCATCCATCATTTGACACTTTAATCTGTTGGTCTTGCAGGGGTTAGAGAAAAGCAAACCAAGGTGGGGAATAGTAATTACTCTCTGAAAAATAATGCCAGTTCAAGTTTTTTCTTGGGTGTTTTTACCCTCTATTTTGATGCCTGAGTAGAAAGTGCTGTGCAAACAACCAGCTAAGACAGAGCAGCAGCTGCTTGTTCCTGCTGGTGGGAAATCCCAAATATCGCAGTTCCAGTGGTGCTGAACCCATGGGCAATCCAGGACGTGGCTGTAAGGTCTCACTCCAGGGTGGCTTTGGGAATTCTCCTCAAGTGCTTTCATCTCTGCTTTATGTGCCCAAGGCAGTGGGCTGAGACTTCCATGGGTTTGGAACAGCTTCATGGATGCAGTTGTCCGTCTGATAGACGGGTCCCAGCTTGGTTTCCTTAACTGTTTTTAGTGTTTTCAGGAAAGGGCACAGTCTGTATTCTCCCGATGCTCTGAAATGCTGTAAGTGAGTATTGTTTTAGCACCTCTTCTGCACAGAGAGCCTTTCCTACTTAGAAACCAAGTACATGGGATTTGAATTTGGAATTCCCAGTATCCAAATATATGGTAACACACAGTGAGCAGAAAAGTGCAAATTTCTGAGGGCAGCAGGCTTGTGTACAGCATGAAATGAAGTATTAAACTTTCTTCAGGCTGGTGGTGACCTTTTACACTGGGGAGGGAGGATGTAATCCTGACATTTTTTCACTGATCACCTTTCACAGGAATAAAAAAACCCCACCTTTAATCAGTGAGTAATAAATGCTCTTTTTTCATTTTGAAATGTTCTACGATTGATTGCACACACTTAGAAAAATTGCTGCAGACTCAGAATAACAGGATTTATCTGAAATTATGTAAAATTGGTTTCAGTATATATTTCTTTTTTTTAAATAAGAGGTTGTGTAAAGGTTTCATTGTCTTTACCTAGCAGTGAGCTACTCCTCAGTGTGGGTAATTGTACCTGGCAGTCACGGTTAAGGAAAGAAAAAATGCCTCCAGTGTCTTTTGGTTGCAGCTCTCCCTTCCAATACCCCCCCTCAATGCTCCCTTTTCCCATCAGAGCTGTGTTTAGCATGGAAACACAGCCACGGTACCAGGATACTCAACATGTCAGATTTATAAAGTGTGTAATTCAGGAGCTGTGCTCAAACCCAAGTTGTTGAAGGGCATAAACACAGAGAGCTAATATTCTTCAGGCAAAACCAAAGTTATTTTGATATTAGACAACTTCTGGCAGGTTACCTTCTGTCCTTCCTGCAGTACAATAATGGCTTTTGTCACTTGTTTTTAATTTCAAACTGATATGCTGGAAGTATCTATTTCAAAGATGAAGGAAAAGTAAGACAAAAAGAGATTGTTACTTTCCCCAAATCAGTTTGATTTCTGTCATTACAAAACAATACCTTTCCAGCAGATGTCTTTGAAAGCCAGCCAGCACTATGACAGATAACTTATAGCTGCTCTGATTATTCATGCAGATATCAGCAGGTTATTCCAAAAGGGCTTTATTTCATATTGTTAAAGCTATTCTCTAAAAGAAACAGTAATCTTTCTGATGAGCATGGGGAACAATTTCTTCAATACCAGTCCAATTTATTTGGACCCTCTGATTGGTGCTTTCAGCTAGATCTCTAAGCGCAATATTAATTATTCATTAAGGTATTTGAAGGGAGAATATTTGCATAGCCATACTGTCAAAATTGATGAGGCTTTGCGTATGCACCATAGGAATAGCTTTCAACTTAGTGCTAAAACTAGAGATGATACTAATAAAATTGTTTTAAAAAATTATCTGAAAAGCCAACAATAATTTGAACTTTCTCATAGCCACAGCACATTTATTTTTATAGCACCCACATGTCCTATTGAGAGATCATGAAAATATTCTTCCTACAGCTGGTCATGTGGGTATAGAATAAAAAAAAATAATCCTCAAGAACCTTTGTATAATAAAAGGTCATAATGGGGATAATAGAGAGTAGAAAGGGAGAAAGAGGTTTTCTGTGAGTGGGAGGAAAGAGTAAGCCTGACATTTAATGTACTTATCTCCCCTTGAAAACACACAGACTAGGTTTATGGGAAATTGTAGTGTTCTGTCATTAAATGCACAGATGGGCAGAGGGTCATCTGGGTACTGACGGATTGGAATCCTCCTCTTCATGTGTGCATGTGAAGGTGCAGGTACTTCTAAAATGGTACATTAAAAAAAAAGTCAAAACATTTAAATTCAAACTTTTTTTAAAACAGTAAAAATTGAAAAAGATCTTGGTGATTGGGAAAGCTGCAAAGTGGCTGCAATGTGGCCTGGCTGCAGTTCCCACAGCTCTTTTGCAGATGAGGGAACCAGCCTGGAACGTGTCTGAGCTTTTAATCATCCCTTATTCCTTTCTCCCTGACCCTGACTGTGCAGGGGAGAAACTCTTTCTTCACACCACACAGAAAAATGGAGGGACTTGAGAAGCTGCTGCCTGAGTCTCAGTATTTTCATTCTTTTTGTGAGTATCCAGTCCCAGTAATGTTCACTTTGTGTGAAATACAGTCTGCTTCATACTCTCTAATCTGGCATCCTTGTTAGCAGAGAAGGAAGGAAAGTTCCACGTTCTTGACCATGGAAAATCAAATCAAGTGCCTTTTCATGATAAAAATGAAATAAATTAAACAGAAAATAATATGCTTAGGTAATTTTGTAATTCAGGAGTGCACCCAGAAATTCAAGTGGTTCCTAGTTGAGTGTCACAGGGTTTTTTAACTCCAATTTGTTGTGTCTCAGGAGCTGCAGAGGAAATATGTTTGGTGATGCACTGATGATGTAAGGTTTGGAAATGTCTTAATATGCCAAGATCCAAAAGATACTGCAGCAGGTCATCTTTAATTTCAAGTCTTTTTCTTTTGTACATGAGTAAAATATTTTTGATCTTACGGAAGGAATTTGGATGTTCAATTTGCATTGCAACTAAGGGCAATTCAGCATCCCGGTCTCCTGAGAGCCTTTAAAATATGATAATCTTATCTAAAATCTCATTTGTTTTGTTTTTACCTTTAACGGTTCTATATACAACCTGAGTATTATTAAAATGCCCTTTAAAATGAGCTTGAAAATATGGGGAATCCATTTTGAAACAAGGGCTGAATATAATTTAAGGCATTAGGAGGGGAAAAGACTGTAATGAATGGCAGAAAAGGCGTATGTGCAAGTCCTGTGCGAGAGTCAGAGGCACCTAACAATGGAATTGGAAAAATGCAGTCCTGCATTATAAGAGAATATGAATTTCATCAGTATTCATAACATATGTTGATATTCCATCAGTGAAACACTGCTGTAAGCATCAGCCCATTTGCATGCAGAGCAATGCTCTCTTAAATAGGAAAAGAAATGAGGAGTTAGTCCTGAT
This sequence comes from Pardalotus punctatus, assembly GCA_013400915.1. Taxonomy (NCBI): domain Eukaryota; kingdom Metazoa; phylum Chordata; class Aves; order Passeriformes; family Pardalotidae; genus Pardalotus; species Pardalotus punctatus. The sequence continues at coordinate 1,002,870 of VZTX01020010.1, read as the reverse complement.
ATGGGGAACGTTTCGGACTATTTCCTTACATACAAAATTCAGCAGGCTTGGTATGATTGCTGATTTCCAAATTTTTTAAGAAATAACCATGAATTATAAGAAGTAACCGCAACTGAAATAAAAATAAATATTTCAAGGCAATTTTGATAGCATTTGGGATTTCATCTGAATGTAGTAGACCTCAAAGTTGTTACACTTCATGCCCTCTTTCGCTTTCCCCCACTCATTTCTCTCCATGGAGTCTTTAGAAAACATGCCCTACAAGATAGAGCAAACAGTCCACAATATCCAAAATGTTTTGGACTGCCTCTACTTGGGTTGGACAACTTAAGCTGAATTTTCCTCTCTGATTCTCATGAATTAAAATGTACAAACCAGCGGTATTTCTGCTGCTTGTACAGATAGCACTGTCTACATGTCTTTGCTTTTCCGATAAGAAACTGTTCTTTGCACATTTCTTCATCCTTATGTTGGCTTTATGTGTGTTTTTTTGTGGCTGAACTGTACAGATATCTCAGACTGTGCGCTGACATTAGGGCAGAGTCATCCTCAGCTTGTACCGAGTCAGCGTGTCAGGATTAATGACCAATAGTCGAAGGCTGGGGCTGCTCCACCTTCTCATGGTGTGCTTTAACAGTCAGGCTGAGCTGAGCCTGCAGGGTTGGTGTCACCTATTGAACGAGCTCCAACCACTGCCACTGAAATTGAGTCTGACATCAAAAGTCACCCAGATGCCCATTTGGTAACAGGAAAGTGTGAACTGGGTTTAACAGTGAGCAAAAGACACATTCCTGCACACAGGCCTGTCCTCTAGGTTTAATAAGATGGGGTATTAGGACAGAATTCACACATCTGTAACAGTAGGGAGCAGCAATTTCAATGTTCCCTTTGACTGTGTAATAGCAAAAGCCATAAAACCACTGGTGTAATTTAAGAGAGAAAAGGAACCTGTGCACTTTTGCACGTTGTTGTTCATTCCACTTAATAGAGTGCACCTAATGGCCAGCAGATGAAGTGAGGGCATGAATATTATCCTCTTGTGAGACATTTTGTTGAAAATAATTCAGATTCTGTTAAAATAGTGTCTATTTGCTTTAATATGCTTTTCCCTTGGGAAGATTAAGGGCATAACTTTTTTGTTAACTGGGTAAGTTAAGGGTTGTGTGTATGGAATGAAAGAGTTCTAAATTCTTTTATCAGTCTAGGCAAAGAGGGATGATCTGACTTGAGATAATTGGATATTTCTGTACAATTCTATACTGTATCTCCAAAGCCTACCCTCAAAACTGGAACTTCAGAAGAGGAAATCTCTACATTTACAGAAATAATTTGAATTTTGGAACATCTCCATATTTTTGTAGTCATGATTTGGTGAAATGTCAGCATCCGGAAGGGTAAACATTCTGGATCATAGGATGATTAAGATTGGAAAAGACCTCCAAGATTGTCAAGTTCAACTTTTAACTGAAAAGCACAATTCCCACTAAACTGTGATGATTTAGTGGGCATGGTGAACACACAAGTGGGAATTAAGAGGCCATAGAGACTTGTCCTACCTGCCTCTGCAGGTTCATCCTCCCACATTTCTTGTGAAATATCTTTTCCAAAGACAGATCACATTCCACACTCTCTCCAATGACCCCTACACTGGCTTCAGACAACCAAACTTTAGAATATTGCTACTGCTTTAATTTGTAAATAATTCTCAAAATTAATTGTAGCCCCAGGTATGCTTCAAATCTAAATTCTCATTTAAATCTAACTTTCTCCTTGACATAACCACCAAGTGTAGCTCAAACGTTTCATGTTTCAAAGTACTTTGATTTGAGGGAAAAACATGTGAAACTTTAGGAGGAAATACCTGCACTGAGCAGATTTCCTTTTTAAAACAAAAGATTTTCATTTAAATAAATCTGGAAGAAAATATGTCTGGGTAGACTGTACTTTGCTATTTCCACTAAGGATATAGTGGTCATTATAATTAACAAATACTTAGTAACCAAAGATGGAGGAGTTAACCTCTGGAAATAGCCTGGCCTGATTTCAGACAGATGTTTGGGAATTGCTGGAAAAAATGAGAGGTTAAAATAGTTGGGTCTGCAGCTCCAACAGTCAGCATTTCCTTCCAGATGACCTACACTTTCAAACTACCCTATTTTCCCTTAGCAGAAGCTGAAGAAAAGCACACATTATTTAACTGAATGTTCAAGAGAGCTTGGTTGTGATCTTTTAAATGAGTTTTTTCATCAAAAGAACCCGAGTTACATCCTGAAAGCATGTTCTCTTAATAACTTTGAATAATAGTGCTGCTGTGATGGTCTCTGCTGATGCCTGAATCTATCTTGATGTTGTTCCCAAAGCCAGTGCTGCTTTGGAATGTTCAGATAACATTTCCATGGCCAATTGACTTTATGCCATGATGCAGTATCAAGTTAAATAGGTTAATTATTTTCTTCCTTTATTGTTATTGCTTTACAACAAGTACTTATCAGTATTTGAACAGAAGGGTATTAAAAGGCACAAATGCAGCTAGGAGTCGAAATATAGGTGGGAAAATAATGATCTTCAGGAAGGGTTCTCTTGTTTTTAGTAGTGATTGGGACTCCCAAATAGAGTTTATCTAAAAGTCATCTTTAATGCTGCTGACTCGAAGACTGCCTGTGCAGTTTGGTGGACATGCAGCAGCAGGATGGTGGTGTTTGCAGAGCCTGTTTTACAGCTTCTCTGCAGTGGCTCAGACGGTGTCAGTTCTCTTCTATTCTTCAATCCACACTCTTTGCAAGTTGTCTACAAGGCAATAATGGAGCCTTTCTCTGTCAAGGTCATTGTGACACCCCCAAGACTGGGGTTGTGTACTTTCCCAGGTGACAGGATTCTCAGATTTTATATAGATCTCGCAAGACACTAATACTGAAGTAGATTAATATTTTAACTTCCCTGGGAGATTATTTCCTATTCCTTGAATCTCTTTTATTCAAGCAAAATGACCATGATTATGATCTCACTCAGCTGCTGGAAATCAGAAGGCATTATGAAGAAATAGGAATTAGGAACAGTTTATTAATTTAACAACATCAGTTTGCTGTTACAATAGTAAACCCCAAATGGGAATCATGCATGCTGTGCCTTTTGCAATATATATATATTTTCAAAATTATATGTGAGTTGGAAGTAATGAATACTTAAAAAAAGAGATTTTTTTTTTTAATGTACAAGCAACAATATGTCATTAAAAGTCTCTCTGTAAAACATGTTGATCTTTATCTCTTCCAGTCTTTTCTGTTGAAGCTGTTTGATGTTCTATAAATAATTATCTCTGGAGTCAGGTCTCTACTCACCTACAGCACAGCTGAACTCCCAAAAAGTCTTCACTTTTCTCTGTAGTCCACTAAATGTCTTATTAATTTAATCCTCTCCGAGATGACAGGTCTGGGTTTGGTTTCTGTCTTGAGCATCAGAAGAAAGGAACCTTTGTTATGAAGAGTTTGGAAATAGGGAGAATAGAGGAAGTGGGTTATGAAAGGCCTGCCTGCCTGCCTGCCTGATGGATTTGGCTCTGCAGGGAAGCAGGATGGTGGATAACCTGACCTATGAATACTGTTCTCATCCTTGGCGTGGGAGAAGCCATAACCAGCTCAGTTTTGAGCAGCCTCAGGCTCTCTGCGCTTGTTCAGCGGCTGAAACGTAAAGGACTTTATTGGCAGACACTAAAGAGAAGTAAGTGTGCCCCCAGGAAGTAACTGGGGCGTCAAGGGACTGCGTTCTGCTCCTGCACCGGAGCACTGGCGGTGAGGGGACACAGTCCCTGCTGTGAAATGATGGGCTTGGCTTGTAGGGGAAAATGTGTCCAGGTTTGTAGCGCTTTGTCAGGGCTTGGTGGGCATGATACTGTCTGGGGTTATTTTCTGCAACTTGTCCTATTGCATCACATCTGAGTATGGTCTGTTGTGGTTCCAGGAGGCATTTTATTGCCAGATTCTGTGTGAACTTTTCTGGAAATATATTCTGCCAAACAGTAATTAACACACGGGCAATCTACTGCACATATCAGTGAGTGTACAGTTTGCTGTATTCGTTTCCCTGGTTTAATGGCTCTGCCCCAAACCCCTGGAGTGTGGTTGAAATAGCTGCCTTGTGAGCCTGGCTCTCAGCATTAATCCTTTGTGGACTGACTTTGTGTCCAGTACTGCCTTCTCCTGGAAAAATTTAACAAACAAGAGACCTTGGGAGAAGCCAAAGTATGACCATAGGTGTTAAGCCATCATCTGATTTGCAATGAATCATCTCCTCCCTTTTCAGACAAAAAGTTATGTGAGGGGTAAGCCTATTTTCTCTGGTTTTAATTTTTATTTTTTTTAGCTTTCTTTGAAGCATGAGAGGTTGTTCACAGGTCTGAAGTAATAAATGGGTTTTACATCCATTATCTGCTTAATCTGGAGTTTCTTGTCCATATGTCCTCACCAGCAACTGCATATTGATTACTGATGGTTTAAAAATTACTCAAGCAAAAGAAATCACATGGTATTTATAAATAGAACCTTTTCTAGAAAGTGTTTACGCTCTTCTTATGCAGAATACATACTGCACTGGGAATTCTGAGAAAAGTGTATGTGATCTGAACCGGATACTGGAAACTTGGACGCAAACCTAACCAAGAAGCAAAATACTTAAAGCATAACATAAAGGTCCTAGCCTGCTTGCACTTAAAAGGAAAATGTTTTATTTTATTTTTTGAGTAATTTTTAGCTTTACTAGCATTCTTTTTTTTTACATATATAATTCAGTATATTTTTCCTTGCCTAGAAAAATGTTGTGACAGAATCTCCGATTGTTCATGAGTTAGTGGAAAATACAGAGACATGATGATGTATTTTTACATTACCCACTTGCCTGAAAGGTCTCCTCTGTGATCCTGCTTTAGTCAATTTAACACTGTGTGGCCAGTTAGATGGGAAATCCTGTCCTGTCCTCTCCACCATCCGTCTCTGGCTGCAGATTCCTGTCCACTTCCCTTGCATTAGCTCCGTCTGTCAAACTGGCACTCTGTGGGCAGTCCAAAAGTCAAACAAGGAAAACCAATCTGTCAGTCAGCTATGATGATATATTCTGAGTGATCTGTATTTTGTCTTCATCTCATCTACAGGAAATCTGCAGGTGCTCACACCTCGTTCTTGATCTAAAAGGCACAGCAACCTCCAGGAAATGGGTGTCTGCCTTAGCATCTTTCTCTTTGCTTTTAAATCCTTAAAATGCAAAGCAACATCAGCATCATAACCTCAGGTGTGATTTGAGCTGAGAGAAACTTGGTGTGATTGTGCTGAAACAGCATTCTGAACACAATGAATGTATTTGACAGGATGTGTGCCCTGAAATGCAACTAACAATTGAATTTGTACTTTAAATATACATTGCTGAGATTTCTAATGGCACATCACTGTCTTGTGAGCCTGTGATGCAACAGTTGAGACTTGGCTGGGACTGTGTGTAAGCTCATGTGTTGTGTGCCAAATGCCTGCGGTTTGGAATTAAGGGAGCTGTTTCATTTGGGGACACTCCCTCAGTTTGTCAGCTTCTGTTTGGTCCACACAAGAAATTTCTCACTGCTGTTCTTACAGTAAATGAAAATGAAATATTAGTTTCTTACAAACTCAGATGCACTGAAGGATGACCTGAGTGAGTAACTAGAAGTATGTGATGCCACTAACAGTGTGTGATGAGTGTGCATGACTTCTAATTCTGCACAGAAAGAAGGACTGTCAACAATATTTGGAAAAAGAGTTCCTTTGCTGATAAATTGCCACTTTTTGTATTCTTTTTCTTTCAAGAAAAATGTAAAAAAAAAGAAAAAATAAATCCTTAGCTCAGTTTTTCCTTCATTAAATCAATGGACACCATTGCAGCAGAGCAGGTGACAAATAGACTGCCAGTCTGAATGGAAAAGGAGCAGTTATTAACTTTAAATTGGACATAAGTGCTGAAGTCAAATGCTATGCTAGAAATTATGTTGTTGGAATTCTGAAGAAAGATGTACGTCAGATGTTGAATGAATAAAACCCAAGGCGGGGACCTTGACTACTAAGACAGTAATGAGCAAAATGTGTGAGGAAAATATAAAAATATAAAAAACAGGAAAGAAAGCATTATTATAGCACCCTGTTGGCTAACAATATATATGGAAATTTGGTGTGATCACAACAGCAGAGGCTTTGGAACAGAGAGGGGCAGGACAGTTGAGTGTGTCAGAGATCACTTTCAGGGAAGCTTTTGCAAGAATGTAGGGGGGATTGAGATGAGTCTATTCCACATTCCGTTCGTTTAATGGGGTGAAAACGTCTTGAAAAACTCATATAATGGGAGTTGAATGGAGAATGAAAGGAAAAAAATCAAACTTTCTGGGAACACCATAGTGGAACGTGTGCCCCATCAATTATCTGAGGGCTGAGCAATTAGTGAACATCATGACTGTCACTTTTACCTCTGTACTGTGTCCCATTTGATAGATGAAAGAGTAAAGGACAACCCTGAGCCTTTATGCTAAGATTTTATAGGCCTTTTAAGCAGGAGAATTTGATAAATGCCTCAGCATCCTGTGTTTTTGGAAACCAACAATCAGAGCTGTAAAATCATTATTACCAGCAAAGCGCTGGAGCAAGTCCTCTTAAATACCTGCATCTCCACAAGATACTGCCATGATACTGCTGCCTTTTCAGCTGAGCTCTTGGACAGAATATAGGAAGCTGGAAGATGAAGTATTTATATCCCCAGGTTGTTAAAAAAGACAAATTAGCTATAGCTGCTTTGCCGTCGTGTGATAGGCAGCCATAGGTTCTTTGGGTTCCGGCTGTCCTGTCTCAGGCGTGCCAAGAAAATGTCTTTCTCATATGAGTCCTTATAATAGACACATTAATTGCCAGGATATCTCAATGTTTACTCTCTGAATTTTGTTTTTAATTCTTTTTCTTTCCAAACCAGTAGGGATCTATTCTTGCTTGGCTACAGGTGAAATTATTAAACATTATTTGTTAAGTTTGACCTCCTTCTGTAGGATGCTCTGACTTCCAGAATAGCACTTTGGGTGTGCTTCAGATTGAGCAATGGAGAGGTGTCCCTTCATTCTGCAGCTGGAGCTATGGTTTTTCATTACTTTTTAAGTCTCCATGAGGTAGCAAAATGTTGTCTGACTGGTGGACTGCTCACATCTTTGGCCACCTGGATGTGGGCAGCACACAGAAACACAAACATTTTCTTAGCAATGTGATCATTACTTTGAGGAATATTCTTTGCCATTAAGATTTACAAACTTAATGTTTCTCTGTAATAAGCTAAGAAATAATTTTATATGTATGTCTGTATAATCTTTCTTGACAATATTTGCATACAGACAATGTTTTATGATTAACATGCAGGTAGGAGATAGGGTATCTGCATGAAATCTAGATTTACAATAAATTTAAGATGCTCATATCTGAATATTTTTTTCTGTGCATCAATTGGTATATTTTCTTCATGTATATTAGGGAGTTTTTTCAGTTGTGTGTTCAAAATTTGCTGAACTGTGGTTTATAGCAGACAATTAACAGCTGTTAAATAGGATTATTGCAGGCTGTTATCTTCACGTAGCATTGATTCAAATGCTAATTTCACTCCATTTACTTCTCTAAAGGCCACCCTACTGCCAGGTACGCTGTACTCCTGATGAATGGCAAAATATATCTGAAAATACTATAATCTGCTTAAAATATGTCTCAGCAGATTTCATGTCCTGGTTTGCAGCACCTTGACAGGTCAGAATTCGCGAGTGGAGTGTGATGCCTTAGGAAGAGGTACAATCAGGCCTAGGCCAAAAGAATTGTTAGAAAACAACATTTCCTAGGGGCATTTTGTGACTATAAATACAATTTTGGTGATGAAAACGAATAATGCTTTTCACCTTTTGATTGTCTCTTTTTGAAGAATGTAATCCATGCTGAGGGGTATGGTAGAATAATTCCTTTTTGGGTGATGTGTTGTCTCTGAATGATGCACATCTGAAGAACTGTGGTTTAAAATTCAAAGTACAACTTTTCCATGCAAAGTTAACTACCATTTCCTCCTATCAACTTTTCCTCCTCTCATCTTTCAGATATGGCTTCAGAGCAGATGCTTCCCTCTTTCCAGGTTAACTTCAGGATGCAGTAATTTTCTGAGCTTTGCTGTTGGGACGGTGTTGTCAGAGGAAGACAATATTCGCCTTCCTGCCCTTTGCCATCTATTTCCCTGTCAGCCTTTGGCTGGCAGTAACAGTTATCCATGTTGCTCCAACCAGACATGAAAATGATGCCTTGGAAAGGCATTTCTGGTGGATGAGGTCCCTGCCTTGGGTCTCTGTGTAGCCTCAACTCAGTCAACAAGAACGTGAGGTGGTTGGACACTGGGGCTGCTGTTTGGGGCGCCTTGGCCTTAGAGCGGCCCCTCAGACCCAGCTGGAAAGCTGCACCCTTGGGCTCTGGTCTGACACTAAACCCGGGTTCATCTCTACAGCTGCTGTGTGTGATCCCCTGCTACCACACTGGGCTTGGCAGTGGGCTTTGAATGCTCTGCACAGCACAGTCCTGGGTATTTCAAAGGAGAGTTTGCTAATTCTGCACAGAAACACTGTATGTAAACAACTCTTATTCTAACCTTTAATGCGTATGAGAACAGCAAGATACTGTAAAAGGTACTCCTGTCAGGTTTAAATTCCATGCTGTTGTCTCTGTTGTTTGGTAAACTTTTACATTTACAGGCTAGTTAATCTTTTCAAATGTTGCATGAGGACAATTTTAATTACTCTCTGATTAGGAATGAAAGAAAGGAAAAGATTGTCTTGTGCTTTCAGTTTTACTATTATGTCCCAATGTCTTTCATATTTAAACAAAAAAGTTGTATAAAGTAATAAGTTTACTGCAGTGAAAGGACATGTAATAAAATAGCATATATTCTATTCAGTCTAATTATTTATCTGATCAGCAACTTGTAAGGTATATGTTGCATATTCTATAGTTAAATTTTAGACTTGGCTTTCCAACTGAATCCTTGACAATAGTGTTATAGTAAGTGAAAATATTAAACCTAATTTAATTTTTAATAGTCCTGTATAGCCCAGAGATCCACAAAAATACAGCAATAATCCTTCATTTAATGCTTCTCAGATTGTTCCTCAGTTTTATTTGAGTGTTACAACAGGGAAAATTAGGAGCCTATCTTTATGAAATAATAATAAAAATGGAATGAAGTATCACTGGAAAGTGTTGGCCCTCTCCAGCTTAAATAAACGTCATCAATCACGTCAGCATGATGGTTTCTTCACCAAATAGGCAACAATGTGTTGTTCTTAATTACACCCAGACTTGTAATGTGGGAAAATTAATGACTAAGGGATTAGAATTGCTATTAATGCTCAGAAGGACTTATTAGGATAAAGGGTTTAAAACCTTCTTGTTTTCATTCGGGTCGATATTTATTGTGGTCTTCTGCCAGTGTGTCTTACACTTGCATTACAAATGTTACATGTTCATCCATTTTCAGGACAATGATAAAGTAGAACATACATTGTTTTGTGGGCTTTCAACAGTTAAGAACTGAAACATAACACAGGATGATGAATGTATGGCTGTCTGACTATTATATACTATTAAAGGGGTATATTCGATGAAGAGTTTTGCTGAAATAATTTTTATTTCTCACTTGCTCTGCAGAGTAACGAACAATTATGTTAAGTAAAAATTACTCTTAAGTAATCTGTAGTTTAGGGTACATAAATAATCATATGTTTTAGGATTGTGCCACCTGTTAGCCCTATGAGGTACGTAAATCATTATTAAACCACAAATTTTCTGATAAATTAAGCCTGTTTTCTATTCATGAAATATCCAAGCAGACTTAGAGTGTTTATAATGATTTGAAAACCACTTTCTTCCCTCTGTATTGATTGCAAGTATTTGCTTTATTTAGAAACTATGTTTTGCTCATAACAAGTAGTGGTAACGGTTATGGTAAAGCTCAATTATTTTCCTCTGCTGGCAGAAGACAGAAACCTTTTACACTAATGAGGAGCAAAATTATTACTAATGACAGATACCCATATTCCTCTCGAAGTTCCTCTTTCATGTCTGAAATACAAAATGAAGAATAGCTACTCCCCAGTCTTTGGAACCACAACTCACATCTGCACTCCTGGCAAAACAAATACGTCAAAGTTCAGGTACAGTTGGAAAAAAAAGGTTTTGTAACTGACCCGAAGACCTTCAGATAATGAATCAGTCTTGCTGTTAGCTCCACAGGGCTTATTAATGTTTCCATTGAAGTAATCTGAACTTCAATTTCAGAGAAATCTTTGAAAACAGAGCCTCCGGCGTGGCTCAGGCCTGATCAAGTGTCTCTTGGAGATGACGAAAGTGCTGCAGAGACCTTTGCCAAAGACTGTGTTTGGAGCAGTATCATGTGGCACTTATGCCATCTTGACACATGCAAAAACCCCATACCTGATTTGGAATAGTCTGTTCTTGTGCCTTTTTGAATGAAATCTTGCCCACAGTTGCTTTTGAAGCTCAGTGCAAAATTCTGATGAAAATTTGGGGGCCTGGAGCTTGCCTTGAAATATTTGTGCATCAGTCCCCTTGACTTAGCAGCCTTTGAAACTCTATCCTTCCTTAAAATGCAAATCAGACTTTGTTACTGGGATAAGCAGATAAATTCTAGCAGCAAAGACTTGTAGAGAAAATGCTGTGTGTTTTAGCATTACAAAAAGCTCTAAAACCTTTCTGAACCAATGGAGAAAGAAATAAATACAGCTCCACAAAGCTTTAGCTGCCTCTTCAATCTGCAAACAGACACCTTTCACTCAGACAAGTCATGGAGATGCAGTGCAAATAGGCTTGTGCTCCGTCCTACCTTCCATGGTGGCTAGGAGCTGGAGCTGTGCCACAGACAGAACAGGTGGGGGGTGAGGGAGTCATCTTTTGATCTGCACTAATCAGAAGAGCAGCAACAGGATTCTGTCAGCATTAATTGTAAGTGTAATTAGAAACTTTACATTCTGTGTCTGTCTTAGGTGGGCTATGGCCCAGTGTGAAAATACCAACTGGAAATACAACCTGAGATCTGAGACGCAGGGCAGGAACAATGCTGGCAGTGAGGGCATCTGAAAAGCTGCTTGAAATCTGGATTCATGTAATTGGAAAAAAACCAGTAAAATAGAAAAATCCAGGTTTTTAATATGTAATTAATGGGAATTACTAGTGTTTTCAGAAAAGTGGTTGTTTATATTACATGTTCGTAGAGATCTGAAAAAAGTCAGGGTCATGTTACTGTACTATCAGAATTAGAAGTCATTCTTTGTTAGAGACACTAAACAGAATCCTTGAAAGGATGCATATTGCATGTTATAGTGATAGCTGGCAGAATAGAGATTGAGGATGAAATTCCAGCTTGGCTGACTTTACTGTCAGAGCTCTCGCTGCTTTCAAGGTGGCCGAGGTTTCTCTGCATATTTCAGAGCATCCTGAAGAACACCCCAGACTGTTATCACTGAATTGATAGTGGCTCGCATGTCCTACTGGGGAAGGAATTGCTTTTATTTGTGCTTGTGTGATAAAATTGTGTATTGTATAGACGAGTAATTAATGAGATTAATCAATTTATCTTTGTTTCTTATACAAATGGTTCTTTTTCTGTGCATGGGAGAGCAGAATTCAAAACAGAAGTGAAGTTAAACAAAAAGAGGACATGATCTGACTGCAATCGTAGTAAAAACACACCATAATTTATGAGCAAAGCATCTCTGTGCCAAGTTCTGGGCCATTTGTATTGATAATCATGAATAAAGTGGAGTTGATATGGCAGTATAACAATCATGTAATATATACATTCAGGCTTATGCTTATTTTGAAAACAGCCAATAAAAATAATGGAGCAGTAAAAAAGTATTTTTTCTCGGTTAAAGAATTTTATAATAACAATCTTTGTAAGTGGGTGTGGCTGGTTATATGGTGTTTAAGGATGCTGGATAATGTGGACACATTTTGTTTAGGAAAACTTCCCTCCTTACCAGAAATTATTCTAAAAGCTAAACAACAGACACCTGTCCCCAACACATCCAGAAAATCAGATCAATGTTCTTTATTTATTGTATCTGTGGCTCTAGTTCTATGTGTGTTGTGCATCAGTTTGGAGTCAGAAATGGAGTGCTCATTCGCAGGGCTTTGGGCTGCACGTGCAGGACTGGCGGGTGCTGAGGCCAGAAGCTACTCAATGTAAACCAACCAGACTTTAAATCACTACAGCTTCAAAAAATTACTCACAGAGGTGTCTGACCTCTGGGCAACCCTTTGACTGGTTTTTGAGAGATAATGCAGAAGCCAGGTTGGAATTTGGACTCTGAGCTATCATCTCATCAGAGTTTAGTATTGCTGTGATAGCACAGAGAAAGGAAATCATATTGGAAAAACCAGGAATTAGAAACAAGAATGCACTGAAACAAGTTAAGCATAATTTGTAAGTAGTATTGTGGGTTTTTCTCTTCCTTCTGGATGTATTCACAGCCGATAAAGCCAGTGCCATATGGGAGGATCAGCAGTGACTCACACGGCATTGTACGGAGCTGGTTTGCGAGTGCCAGATGATGTATTTGCTATTTATGTAGTCAACAGACAGTTCTAGGAAGCTTCTAAAGTGGTTCAGAGACAAAGAATGATTTGTCACTGACAATCAGTGTCTTATGTAGCAGCCTCAGTGCTGGGGCAAACGGACTAATCTCATTCATTCCTTTCAGAGTCTTAATATTAGTTTGTCTGGAAAGTATAAACTATTCTTACGCATTAAGACCCTAGAAAAAGAAACTAAGCGCTAAAATAACTTTCTTAGTGTGAAAAACAGGCAAAAAACTGTCAGGAGAGGCTGGCAGTTCAGATCTCAAGACAAAAAGTCAAGCTTCAAATTAATTCAAAATTTACAAAAATTTATGTTCAAATATGATTTGAACCCACCTTCAGCCATTTGCATATTTGCCCAAATAACCAAGAACAATCTAGAACTTAATGACTGTCAAAAACCCCAACAAAACCACAAAAATAAACCAACAAAACCCCCAAAACATACCATGCAAAGCCAAAATATTTATTTATATTTTTTTCAGTGAAGTAGAGGTACTTATTTATGATGTCTATTGATTTTTTAAATTTAAACTTTCAATTGTTTTATTAATTTAAAATATTCAGATTTTCAGTGTACAAAATTATACAATGGTTGGTAATTTTTTCCTATTTTGTCTAATTTGCATCTTTAATGTTTGAAAGCTAATTGACTGCTTTTAGAGAAAGTCCATCATTTCTCTGCCTGTCATTCTCACTTTTCAGAGGTGATGTTTTCAAAAATTGCACAGTAAGGAGAAAAGAGGAAGAGAAAGATAAGTTTTAATTTTTGGTATGCTCAAAGAAACCTTTTTTGAGAGATCTGGTCAGATCATTAATCTTCACTAGTTATTGCTTTTAAGCACCAGAAATAATGAAGCTTCTCCTTGTGTCTTGGGAGAAAAATCACCCTCAAATTTTTTTGTCTGTGATTCTTGTTCTGGTAGGTGAAACAGCTTCTTTTTGTGCTTTCCTGTGCTTGTATTTCAGTCTTAGGGTTTATGAGAAGCAGAATGTGTGATGAGTAGTTGGCTGGTAAAAGAGAAGAAAGAAAAGCCTTAAGCCTTGCTTTAAATCTTGAAAACTTGGAAATTTTTCTGCCTCAGAGTAGTCCATGCCAAAGCATCATTGCTTTACTTTGCAAGTAGTATTGCGCTACAGACGTGTTTTGAAATGAAAAGGTTTATCTGAGGAAGATCAGTGTACTTACTGGGGAGAGAAAAAGTAACTGAAAACTAAAGATTCAGGTTTAAATTGACAGTTTATTAAAAAATAAATTAGTAGAGGATGGAATGTCCTCTTTTCTCAGTGTAATGGTTTGTTTTGAAAAATTTGAGAACATTACAACTTTTGTGAAAGACTTTACAAATCTTTGAGTAGTGGAACTGACTTACCTTTCAAAAGTGATAACTCTGGTAGGGAAAAAAGAGAACAGGGGCTTTCATTGTCTTACACCTCTTCAGAAATTATCCCCCAAAATAAGAAACCCCAAACAACTGAGTAGTCAACCTGAACTGGTTTTAGTTCCAAAAGCCTGAAAGTTTCTTTGCTGCTTTAGGGTGAGATCTGATTTTTCTAATTGTATGTGTTGAAGATCCCACCTGAAATTCAGGTTGAAGATTCACCCTGAAACTAAAACCTCACAACTGTAAGGTTCTCCCCTTTGTGTGCCCCTGCCCTTCATTAGGCACTTGTTTGTCTGTCTGAGGGTCACAGGTGAGTTACTCAAGAGCACCTTAAAACTTTTGGTGATGTTTTTTTCTTTCCTTTGAGAAATCAATTATCCTCAAACCTTCTTGGGATGCTGCCCTGATCTGTCCGACTGGGAAAACGAATTTTTACAGCAAATGATGTGTCTGCTGATCTGCATTACATATTGGAAGGAGACTGCATGAGATTCTGCCCTTTAGGTGGATTGAACTCATCTTTAATTTGTTGGGTTTTTTTCTTTTGCTGCAGTGTTATGATAAACCTTGCCTAAAATGATGGAATGCTGGTTCCTGGCCAAAAATTTAAAGTGACATGTGTATTTTCTGCTTGGAAAGTTGATATTAGCTCGTTAGCATCTTTCACAGCTGAAATAACACAGTGAGCCAATGTGAATCAAACATTCCCAGGGGGCTAATTTCCTCCCACTGATTGGAGAGTGATGAAAACAAAGAATAAGAGGTCAGACTGCATCTAATTTCCAAAAGTGCCCTATTGGTGGGGAAAACATCTGAAATCAAAGGACCATCATCCGAGTGTAATCCATACTGACCTGGTCTGTGATAAACAGTGAAATCAGCCATTATAACAGTATTACCATTCATTATTTTAATACATCTAATAATTTTCCCCCATGGTCTTTTTCTGCACTCTGCACAGAATCCATACTTGCATTGTTACATCTCTATTGGTATTTGCATGGATGAACGCCCTCCCTGGCAGTTGCTCTGCAGCTGAACTGACGACATGCGCTGTCACCAGAGTCACCACCACTGGGGAGACTGGCTGACGGACACAGGGAGTGTCTTCACATTTCAGGTTCCCAAATAAAGCTCTTCCTCCTAAAGCCCAGACCCTCTCTATCGTACAGCGTTTTTGGTGCATTTCCTCAGCTGCTCAAATGCCTCTGATATCAGAAGAGAAAAAATAATTAAAGACTAAAATTCAGCACAACAGATGCACAAATGAATGTTGGGATGAATATAGCACGGGCTCAGAAGTTAACTGTCATCACTCCCCGTTGCATTTTGTCTGTTCCATGTGCTGTGCACCTGTGGCTTGCAGACAATGGCTTTGATTGCACTATGGAAAACTGGCACTCAAGTTAAAGCTGATGCTGCCTGTTGCTGTGTCTTTGTTCTCTCCTGTGAGCTCCTTGTAGGCTTCTCTCCTGGTTTTTTAAATTTTTTTTATAATACTATTATTTTTATGTTACGTCTGTGTGGTCTTTTAATTATTACGTTGATGTCCTTTGCTGCCACTTTTGAGATAGTCTAAATGCAGTGAAGAGGAAAAACAAGGTTAAGTGAAGGCAATGTGGATTGTAGGCAAAATAAAACATATTCAGCAACCTGTGAAGTGCACAAATACAGGGCCAGTGTTGTACTGACGCGAATCCACCGGGCTGCAGAAATAAATTAACAGACTATCCCCTCCCTCAGATCCTATCATCAAAATTAAGTGAACACCTGCACTAAATAAAATTGAGCTGAACCAGCGCGAATATATGATTCTGGGCTTGATTTACTGCTACAATACTCCAGTTTTATGCAGGCATAAATTCCCTTTAAACTAATAGAGTTACATGGTTATGAATTGGGAGTAATGTGGTTATGAATTAAATAGTTCAGGTTCTTTCCTCTGATGTCAAGTCTTGTTTGCTTTGGAGTATCAACAGAGATGCCACTTAATGTCCTTTCTGACAGAACAGACAGTTGTTGGAGAGGTACAGATGACTGTCAGACTGCGTGATCCGTGAGAAATACTTTTTGTGAAGCTCTCAGTTGGTTTGTTTCACAAGGTTCTTACTCATACACCCGTTTGTATGGCAGCAGGGCTTCCTGGGGAAGGGCTGGCTGGGCCTGGCTGGGCACGGTGTCCTCATGCAGCCATTTGTACACAGTCCTTTCATGGACAATGATCCAAGATTACAAAGGAAATTGCATAGAATTCAGTACAAAATTAAAGCCATAGAGCGTGGAGAGTATATCCGGCACTGTACCTGTAGCTCCCATGCTTTTCCTCAGCTTGACTGGGTTTGATGTGCTGGAGAGCCCAGGATACTGACTGGGAGAGAAAAGCCCATTTTGGACTAATCTGCTTTGAGATGTTAAAGGAGTTTGGACTAATTATTTTATAAGAACTATTTTGTCCATCTTAATGATGCATTGTGTAACTGTCCATGTTTTCATATCCAGCCTAGCCACTTGATCTATAGTACACATCCTATTTTCCTATATTTTTTTCCCTATGATAGAGCTAAGTGCTTTTAAGGAGACAAATGTTAAAAAATGGGGCAGTGGGAAAGATACAGAAAGCAGATATAGAAAGAGGCGTGCAGCTGCAAATAGAAATGCTACCAGATAAATAAGCTGAGACCCTACTCCCAGTCCCTTGTCTCCTAGGGCTTAGTCTAACACACTTTGAGGACTTCCATGGACTTCAGCAGGCATCGGGTTAAGCCCTTAATCCTTTATTTTAAACTCACATTGACCCGGATGGTTATTTAGCTTTTTCAGGAAATTTGTTTTTTTTTTATTTTCCTTTTTCTGTCCAGGTGCTGGGTAAATAAGTTCTTCTTTTCAGGATTATCAAGACTACCTTACCTCTCATTGAGTCATATATTTATTGGGGATTTCTCTATTTATTATGAGTCATACGCTATCCTGGGCAATTTATAGCCAGATAATGCTTTCTAAGTTCTGAAAAAAACTCCATTTCCTTTTGCAGTTTATTGTTTTGCTATGGTTTGCATTAGAATTTTTTTTTTTTTAGCTGCCTGATCAATTGTAATTTAAAAGTTGTCCAGCAAATTCTTCCTGTACTAGTCTAAGGAAAATTTTACTAAACCATTCTGTGAATAGCATTGAGCTTTCTACTGATATTTCACATACTGGTAGGCAGAATGCTGCAATAATCAGTCTGCCATGTCTCAGTAATCTTCTATTCAGAATTCCTCTTTTTCACACATACTTCTGACTCTATGCTCAGGTTTCTGTCAGTGCCTGCTGTATCAGACACAATAAATTTGTAGAGTAAAAGGTACCTTTCCCACAGATGTTATCTTGTCCCTACATACCCAAATCTGTGTCCCATATTTGAAAGGCCTTGGAGTTCTTCCTTTGAAATATAAAAAGCGTTTTAGTAAGATACATGTGTAAGAGACTGAAGTTTTTAATGTGGAAAATTAACTGTGAGATTGGCAAAAGTCAATTGGAAATTCAAGCTTGAAGTAGAAATAGCATCAGCCGAATAGAAAATATAAGAAATAACAAAAAATTATTTGACTTTTAGTTTCTAATATTTTGAAATAAATTAAGATTTTGCTTGAAACAGATTATTTTAATCTGCACTTCAAAAGATAAAAGTATATGAAAATAAAGAGTTGATTTCATACCTTTTTACTTTATTGTGTGTACAGGCACAAATTTAAAATATTTCAGAACTTTTAATAATTATTTAGACTCGCTTTTGAGCTTTTCAAACAAATTCTCTAAAGAGAGTATTTAATAGGTGGCTGAGGTAGTTCACCCTTAGCTATTCCTGCTATTGATTAAACAGATATAAAAGGAATGAGGAATACAAGTATTGCAGGCAGATTTGTGCAAAGCAGTGATCAGAAGCATGGCAGAGTTGTTGACCATGGTGCTAAACCAGAAGATTATTTTCTAAATACCAAGTTACCAAAGTGATAAATGTGAGCAGCAAATGATATGAAGACCATCCATCCTGTAATGAAGGAGTTTAATAGGGTAAATAAATAACTGCACAACAGGCTTTTACTACTCAGCCAGAGGTGTTGAGAGCTGGAGAGACTGCACCCTTTCAAAGGCAGCTTTCGTCTGTTCTGGGGATCCACCAGTTGTTCGCTCCAGTTGCTGTGTGGATTTTTTTCTATATTTGGGGCTGGCTCTTCCATTTACTTCTGCATTTGCTTTGCATCCTCCAGCTGTTACAGTCCCTCCTTTAGTCCTCTTTAAGGACTCTTAAGTTAGGCAGTGGCAGCTGCTCACTCCTTGTTGAGGCTGTTTTGGGATCAGGGAGAGGTTCCTTTCACTGACCAGCACAGCTCTGGGTTTCCTGCTGGGCCCTTTGGCCTCTGACTTCCAGGCCCTTGGACTCTTATGGCTGTACTAGGGAGGAGCAAAGGGAACATGATTTCCAGAGCCAAGCTGGGAGCTGTAGCAGGAAAGGGTGTGCCTGTGTGCCCAGACACGCCAGTGTATGAGTCTGAGTTTGTGCCCAGACATTTTGTTTGTCTGCGACACCGAGTTTTGAGAGAACTATTGGGATGTGTGGTTTTATAATTTCAATAGCCAAGCAAAGGATACAGAGTATAAAGCTCATAATCAAACTTCCGTTCTTGCCAACATCAATGTTTGTCTGAGTGCAGAATTGTAGGAAGTAGTTATGGAGTTCCTTTATTCATTAACAGAAATATAATTGGGGTCATCTGTGCATCAGCTGTATTCTTTCATCTAGTGAATAATTATGTACAAGTGAATTTGAAATGACCTAATTCTTTAACACATACTTCTCACATAGATGGTTACGTGTGCTGGCTCTGGTGCTCGGGTAGCTGCTGGTGGGGACTGCAGCAATCTGCCAGAGATGGGTGTTTGGGCTTGTCACGTTACCCAAAATCAAGATGTGATCTGTGAGGAGTGGCTTAAAGTTGGAAAGGTGTCCTATGTGGGATTTTAGTTGAGAAGTTGTAATGGAGCAGCTTTTGTTGCTGCTGTTCATATGCTCTTTCTTGTCCATAAATAAAGGACCTTACTCCTTGGAGCTGTCAATCCTGAACACTTGCTAAGCACTAGTTTACAGATAAATTTTTTTTTTTCCCCCCTAAAGAAAAGAGAAGTAGTGAACATAATGGAAATTTAATCACTGTATAGCAAGTATTTAGAATTTTAATTTCAACAATGCTGATTTAATGAAATTGGCTCATGCTGCTGGGAACTTGTTAAGAGGCCCTCCTTCTTGACTGCAGGTGGATTTTAACTTGCTGGTTTCAAAGCAGGCACTAATACAGACTGTCAGTTTCTACTTAAAAAGAAATTGTTATCAGCCCCCTTGATACTTTCTGCCTGACAGCTAAACTTCTTCCTCAAAGAGGTTAGATATACATAACTAAGCAGTAAATACCCCAATGACACATCACAGTGCTTTACAAAAAACAGCAAAGAGAAGGAAAGGCATAATCTACAATACACTGAAAATTATTTCCTTGAGCTGCATATTTTTGTTCTGACAGATTGTCCAGGGAAGTGAACCAGACAAATGTCACAAAAGTTGCAATCTGCAGAAGGTGGTGCCTGGGTTTGATATAGCTGAAAGAAATGCAACTCTCAGCCTTGAAAATGTTGTTTTTACCTGACTAATGCATCAGCAAAGTTGTGAAATGGGCTCCTGCTGTGGTTTAACCCCACCTAAGCCTGACACTCCGTTCCTCCCCTCCATGGGATAAGGTAGAGAATTGGAAGGGTAGGGATTAAAAAACTTGTGGGTTGAGATAAAACCAGTTTGATGGGGAAATGAATAGCCACTCCCAGAAGCAAAAGAAAACAAGGAATTCACTCACCACTCCCTGTGGGCAGTCCAGTGCTCAGCCATCCCCAGAGCAGGTCCCCGTCACACCTAACAGGGACACAGAAAGACAAACGCCACCACTCTGAGCGTCCGCCCTTCCTTCTCCCCAGCTTTATCCACTGAGCCCGGCACCACACGGTCTGGGACATCCCTTGGGGCAGCTGGGATCAGCTGTCCCCTGTGTCCCCTCCCAGCTCCTTGTGCACCCCCAGCCTCCTCAGTGGCGGGTGAGGAGCAGGAAAGGCCTCGGCTCTGTGCAAGCTCTGCTCAGCAGAAACTGAAACGTCTCTGTGTTATCAACACGTTTGTTTTTCCAGCCCAGATCCAAACCCCAGTCCTATATTGGCTACTGTGCAGAAAATAAACTCTACCCCAGCCAAAACCAGCACAGCCTCCTATAACAAAACCATTTTCTTTATTCTTATTAAAAAATGTAAGTAGGTTTATGTGAACAATATGAGACCATTAGAAGGTCAATTAAATAGGCAAAAACTAGATTCATTTATGGGGAGCTCCAGCTTCATTTTCCACCACTTTGAAAATGTAGGTGGATGACTTGAGGGAGTGTGCTAATCCAGTCAGGGTACAGATGGGAGAGATGTCCTGTGCTGCTTTAGACCTCGAAGTGATCTGATCCAGCCTCCCTCTATTGTCAGTGGGAAGAGATAGGCTTCTGACATAGCTCTTCTCTTCTAGTAGTAGGATAACAATGGCAGGATTATTTCTCCCATCTTTTGCTAATTATACTGGTAAGCTTTATACTAAATGTTGCTTCCTCACCCTCTAGAGCCTCAATGTTTGCTATGATTTTTAGATGATTCCATAATACCGGAAATGAAAATGGTCATTGGCTGGTAGATCGCTCGAGTTTTTACAGTATTTTCATAGTTCTGTAGGGTCAGTGATGTCAGACCAGGGATGTCTCTCAAGGTTCAGTTGTTGGCTCATTTTCATCTGGGGCTGTTGGTCATGCCCAGTTCTGTTCTTATCTCTGTTGGACCTGCCATGGTCTGCAGAGAGCACAGCAAGAAAACACCCCAGCTTTTCTTGCTTAGGATACCAACATGAGCTGAATCGTGCTATTCATGTGTTGAGCCTCCTTCTCGTCCCTCCTCAGTTTCAATTTATAGTAACTTCATATAATTTAAGATTATACAGAGCTTTTGAAGAATGACTTTTAACCTGCCTATTAAGTGAGAATCTAATTTTGTCTAAAATGGCATTTCACAATGTCACAGTATTCCTGAGAGGCTCACATTTCAGTCTAATGTTTTACATTAATACCTATTTTTTCATAGTTGTAGAACACTATTATATGCACTTCTGGTGAAAGATCATAATTATATGGACATATTCTCAATGAACATGAATTTTTTTCAAAGCCATGTGTACCATACTCATTGTCATTTGTGCGGGATGGTTCCCTACGAGGTGCACATGCCCCC
Organism: Pardalotus punctatus; assembly: GCA_013400915.1. NCBI lineage: Eukaryota > Metazoa > Chordata > Aves > Passeriformes > Pardalotidae > Pardalotus > Pardalotus punctatus. The sequence goes on along the minus strand of VZTX01020010.1, from coordinate 981,479 downwards.
CTCATTTTCCAGTTTTGAAACAATACAGCAAAGATCCAGTCATTGCTCACACGGTGTGTAATCCTTTCCCGACTGGCAAGAAAAAGAATGGTTCTTTATTCCTTTTGAACCTTTTCTAATTCTGTAGGCTTTAACTTAATTGCAAAATGTGTCGATGGTTTTAAAATATTGCAACATGTTCATCTAATCCCAGAACAAACAAGTTTTAAAAATTCATCTGCCTGCACTAACAGACTATAATCCCTAGATTAAGTGTTGCTCTGCTTAGAAAACAGAATGGGCATGTAACATCTCTAAACTAGGTGAGTTATTCAGTAAAAAGCGACCTGTGCAGTCTTGTAAGCAGTATGAAAATGAGAAATGCTGAACCAAGAAGCAATCTGTGTTCACACATCTTATTGTCCTTAATCACATTTTTCTCAAATATGCATTGATGGTTTTTGTACTTAAAGCTGCTGCTGTTGTTTATTTTTCAATTTCTTCATTAATGCCAGATTCATATGGCATTAGGCAATAATTTGTTGGAATAGTGGCATATATTTTATTGCAAAATTGCAATCATGCTTGTCAATTATAAAAATAATTGCATTATATGTCCAAGTTACTTTTGCTTCATATAATTTGAAAGAAAAAGAGGGTCTCTAAATCTTCCTGCAGTAGAATAGCTGAAAAAAAAGTTTCAATTATTCATTAGTCACACTAAGATTAATAGCATCCAGTCATTGAAAAAACTGTGTCCTGTAACAATGTGCAATTGCTCATTACTGAAAAGGATGCAATTCTGAGAAACACATAATTTGATTGATAAAACTTTATTTATGTGTCTTGGATCCAAGTTAGCAAGTTTCTGCTCTGTTCCTTAAAACCCTCACAATGTGATAAGAATATTTTACTGTGTATGCTGGGAATGATGCAGCCACTCCAAAGAGAGGATCTTTCCCCAGGTAGTTTCAAATGACATCATGGTGCATTATGCTGTGTTAGACAGAAAATCCAGTTTATAAAATGTTTTAGGATATTTTTGAGTTTATTTGAGAAGAAGATTTACCCATTGTTCTTATTCTTCCAGTGTTATTGTACAAGGCTCACAGAGGTGAACATTGAAACTTTGAACTTTGTATTGGGAATTCTCTGGAGCAGCATGACCATTCCCAGTAAAAAATGGAAATCTTTACTCTGTGAGACTGAATCCCCAGAAGGAACTCTCAAGGTTAGCTACAAGACATCAGAGTTTCGAGCTCAGGTTTGAATGTTATTCGTGGCAGGTCTCAGACTATGTTTTTTTGGTTAGGTAGTGAGTGGATGAGCAGATTCTGCTAATGGAGGCAGCAGATGGGTAGGGGACAAGAAAATGCTCCTGGGGGAAGCCAGCAGCAGAAATAGTCCCTGTTTAAATTTGCTGTACTTATGCAGATTAGTGGGCAAAGTGCAGAGTACAGCACAGAGGAAAGATTTGCAATCCAGAACACACAGGTGACATACGTCAGAAGTGTCCCTAAAGTTGTATGGCTCCAGAATAGTCCTGTGAAAAACTGAAGCTTAATTTGCAAGGAAAACCCTTTGATGTGAGAGATCTTGTTCCATCCTGACACATACCAGACCTAGAAAAGCCACTGGAAGCAAAGCAGGTGTCACCTTTGTTGGGCTCACCTGTAGGTAACTTAGAACTTAAGAACTCTTTTTAAATTGCAGATCTGTCTCTCAGAGAAGAGGCAAAGAATAACGGAGGAATAACTTAAAATTTCTTTACGACTTAGTGTGGAAAATATTTGAAGAGATGTATGTTAATATGTTGCTCTCAAAACCTGTGTCATTAATTCCTCTGTAGTGTTTAACGTGTTCCCCAATGCTGCAGAAAGTGAAAACAGGCACTCTGGCAGGGATTTTGAACTGGAACTGGGCTAGATCCTGCTGGTTTGAGAAAGTATAACTGTTTATGTCTGTGGTTTTTGTATTGTAACAAGATGTTCCTTCCCAACCTCACACGGGGTTTTTAGAAATGATGGGCTATGTATTTACCAGCGGGAGAACACCTGAGATGGCTTGTACTGAATGCGCTCCTTTTCTCAACTCTACCATCCACAAGATAAAGAATAAAAAGGGAAACAAAAAACTTGCAGCTGTACAATTTTTGATGTGAAAGTTTCACAGAGAAGCATGTGGAGAGGACTTTTGCTCTGTGACTTGGGTCAGCTGCAGATGAGTATTTTGGCTACGTCCTCCTAAAAACTGAAAAAGGAAGAGACGGCTCTGAGCAAGTGGTTATCATACACATTTACACAAAATGTGGAAATGATCCTTGCAGTCTCATCCTTCCTACTGCTAGCTTGCTGTTGGCAAAGCAGATGTTTCTCACAGGGCATTGCTTGGCTGTTTGTCAACAGCTTCTCCCAGAGATGTTCCCAAGAGCACCTGGGTCCTGTACCCCAGTGTCTTTCTCTAGAAGTCCTTGACACCTTTTGTCACCCCAACTCTCCCACGCCTTATTTGAAAGTTTCATTTCTCCTGAGTGCCTGTCTGGTTTAATTATGATAATTAGCTCTGCAACATGGGTTCCTTTATTTAAAACTATTTAAAATTATTTATTGAGATATCTATAGCAGTCATGTTTAGTAACTGGCAACATGAGATTCACTGCAACACCAACAGAAAAATATCTAGTACATATTTGGAGGTAGCTGCTTTTGTGGACCTAAAGCTATAAAAACTGAGGGCATGTCATATCATTATACCAAGATAGTACCATTAAAAGACGGAAGTTAAAATTTAAATACAATTTAATGAAATTTATTAAAATTCTTAGGCTTTTGGTGAGTAGAGTAGGACAGGATTTATCATTATTATCTAAATTAATAAAAATTTGAGGTTTCTCCATGTACTGGGAATTGCAGGTTTTAGCAAGCCTTTTAACTAGGAGATCTGGATTCTTTTCAAGTTTCATCACTTTTACAGCATCCTCTTTAATGTCCTGTTTTCCCTCTGTCCAAGATCAGGATAATATCTCACTGTCTTGCTGGCACAGTGAGACATTTACTCGGATGGTGAAATATTTTACTGGGATAGTGAGCAATTAGGTGTGACAAATTAAGCTCTGCAAGTACTTTCAGCTTCTCATGTGAAAGCTCCTATTGAAATACGGGCATTGTTTTTTCTGAGGTGGGGTGGAAGACTGCTTGAATTTTGAAGCTCTTTAGCAAAGAAAACTAGTTCTTAACAGCACCTTTTCTATCAGCTACTTGTTAGAAAGCTTGGAACAATAGCCATATTATGGATTTTCTGTAGGACCCCTGACTTTAAGGGTGTATCATGCGATTTCAGCCTTCTGTTCTCGCTGTGTTCAGTCTCAGAAATAATGGCCTCTGTACTGTTTCCCTAAAGTCTGTATTAGAACAAAGTGTAATAACATCAGTGCTCAATTCAGAAGGTGGTAAGGCATCAGTGCCTGCAGCATTATTCACAGCATGAGCACTATATCTGGTGCTGACTGGCTCCTACTATATCACAAAGTGACAGCAAACTTGCTCAGCTAAGGTTGCTCTAAAAAAGCTCTCTTGAGCAGAGTCCTACAGGAAGCACAGAAAATTGTGTTTTCTGATTTATATTAATCCAGTTTTGGTTGATGAGCTATGTAACTAAATACTGTAACACCTACTTTTAGGAGACCAAATTTTTTTCTTTAAAATCATCTCACCTATTTTGAAGAAGTATTAGGAGATGTGGTTATGGAATCTTTTCACCATAGCATAGCTCCCAAAATAGCTCATGGGGTAGGAGTCAGCTTACCAATGGCTCTTTTTGCATATATACTGGCATAATGCAGAGGACAGACGTGAAATCAAGGCTGCACTGAAATCTTTAGCCAGAGATGAAGATGAGACCTACTAGAGTTGGCACAAATATATATCATGACAAACCTGTTCTTGATCTTTCACAGTTTGTCCTTTTAAAGTATCACAAGGCTTCCCCAGTTAGCTCCCATGAAATCAGTAGAGTCTGACATTGATTTTCATGGGATCAGAGCAGGCACGCATTATAAAGAGTGTTTCTTTCTGGTTCTGAAAGGAATTCTAGAGCAAAGAGTGCATTTGTCTTCCCCTATGTGTATGTCCCTGCAGCCCCAAAGCCTCTCCAACTGTTAGATTTGTGTGTGGAAGAGGAACTGGAGAGGGGGTTTAGCAGAACCACCTCAGGAAAGTTGCTGGTGACTACAGTAAATTTTTGGCTTTTTTCAGGATGACATGTTCTCACTATTATTGTGAGAACTGTCTCTGCCCTTTAGAGGAATGCAGTCTGCTTGAAATTCTGTCTGGCTCCTCAGTGTTGTTCCAGCATCCATCAAAACTCCTTTTGATTCTATATGCTTACATTGGGTTTGGCCCATGAACTAGTCTGTACTATTTTCTAAAACATATTTTAGGGTTTATATTCCAAGGTGGAAATGAGATAAGCCCTGATTCCTAATCTAGTTCCTGAGCTGAAGGGTGCCTTCAGCTAAACTGCTAAGGAACAAGTGTCAGACCATGTAGAACCCAATCCCTTTCTGCCTTGTTTGTTCACGGGGACTATGGCAGAATGAAATCTAAATGATCCAGGGCAAACCAATTCATGACTGAAGTCCATCAAAATTGCTTGAAACCTTGGACCCACAGAACAAGACATGGGATACTATTTGGCATGGCTGAGGGATGAGGGAGCTGTTAAGGAGAACTACAAGAAGCAGCTGGAGGAGCTATAGGAATGTTTTTCCTCTTACACAAGTTAATTGAACAAGTTTATGGAAACCTTTTTCTTCTGTAGGAAAAAACCTCAAATACTCTAAAAAAATGACATTTCTAATTTTCTTCTGTAAGAAACAATTGCTTCTGTGTGTGTTCGTGTCCCAGTAGTCCCAAAGTCTCTACAGGCAGCCAGAAGATTTATATTTGAGTGAAAGCCAGTGCATCACACACAGGAGCTTGCAAAAATACAGTAAACATCCTTCAAACAAATTCTCATGTGCCCTGACTACAAAGTAAATGAAAAGCAATACACAGGGTTGGAAAGAAACCGCATTTCTAGGTTGGTTTCAATAGACTCTTAGTTTTCCCAGTGTATTAGTACTCACTCCGAGTCTGCTGCATCCTGCTTTCTCCCCCACAACACAGCTGAGCTGCACTTTGTCTACCACTGTGACATTTTATGGAAAGCCAGCATATCAAGGTTTATCTTTAAAACAGTAAAAATAATAACTGTTGGTACTTGTGTGAGGTCTGGTTAATTTAATATCTTTAAATGTAGTCAATAGAGACATAAAAATAACAGTTTCCTTGCCATGCTAAAGAAGCAGGAAAGGAAGTAGACTAAAGCAGAGTCCAGGGTGAGTTTAAATAGGCTGAGCTATATCGTGCCATCGATTTTTGAACAGAAGTCCCCATTGAGCTCAGTGGGGATTTCTGCTTAAAAATCAATGGTGCAAAACGACACCCTCAGATTAAGATACAAAGATGGAGGATGATGCTTAATTGGTGCCTCCTTGTCGGGATGGGTTTCCCCTATAGATGGAGTTGCTGCTCTTTCCATTAAAGAATAGTAAAATCTGGAGGAACTTCTGTGCAAGAGGATTGTTTTTCTGCCCTTATTCTTACTGCAAATCTTAACATATATTAGATTTCATTAATTTAATTAAAACAAACAAGAGACATGTTAAAATATTAATTTTTTTCTTTAATTTTCTTTTAAAGATTTGAGGTAGTGTCACAAATCTCTTTTGGGAACTAGAGTGTCCTGCCTGGGCAGAGGGCAGTGTAAGAGCAGAGCCCATTCAGTAGTGCTCTACACACCTTACAGACTGAGGAAAAAGTTCACACTTTTCTGAGGTGTTTTCTGCAATTAGAGTCACTTCACACCCTTTAGTGAATATATATTGGGATCTGTAAGAAGAAGGCACAGATGGGGAAATAAAGCACAGCATCAGTGCCTGACTTGCCTGTGTTGTTTCAGGAAAGGGGTGTCAGTGGTGGTGGCTGAAAACGGTGTCCCCTTCTCCAGAGACAAAGCCTGATGACTTCTCCTTGGAGGAATGCAGGGCTGCTTCTTAAGAGGGCACATTTCATGTAGAGAAGAAAGACGGCTGCAGTATGCATTTTAGGAAAGCTAATTGCAACTTTTGTTGTTAAAAAGTGGATTAGATGATGAAAGGTCTTTCTAAAAATTCTACAACAAAGAGGATAAAATAGGTCGTGTTTGAAGAAAAAAGTTCCTGCAAATGACGGACAAGAAATGAGATAAAAGTCAACAGTAGAATTCCAGACAGAATTCTTATGACTTTTTGCTGGTTCTTATCTGCTTGTGATTAAGGAAGTGATGGTGTTTTGAATTAGAGCTGTAATTCATCTTATTGGTCCACAGGCCAAACAAAAAGTTTCATGACTTATTGCCAGTACAAGAAGCAGTTCTGGGCATTGCTCAGAAAGTAAATCTATTGTGGTAATGTAAATAAAAGAGAATTGACAGATTCTGAGAAAAATTTTGACTGGGGGCTGGTCCTGCTGAAACAGATAGTGTAATTTAACTACTCTTGATTTTTAAAAACCCAGTAAATTACTGTTCTCCTGAAAAGAAATTACAACAGATTTGATGGGAGTCATGCAGTCGTAACAATCCAGTGACGGACACTTTGAGACAAAACTTCACTGATTCTTGCATTGTCGAGGCAGATCTATTCAGGGTTTATTTCCATTAGAAATGTCAATCTTTTCTTAAAAGAAAACATCTCACATAAAAAAGTGCCTTTCTGTCTCTTTACATTATGCAACTTGAATGTAAAAATCCAAAATTTTTGTTTCCTGTAAAGAATAGGTGAAAGAAATAAGTTTTAATGTAAAACTTAACAAAAAATAGGTATAGGTAAAAATAAAGCTTTTTATTTGTTTCTTTCAGTCTTATCCATACTCTAATGCTCCGAAGCAAAGTAGGGTGCATATATTGTTTAATTTATTAATATCAAGAAATGCATGTCTAGGATAGTTTTTTGCTCTGAGGGCATCTTGTCTTTCCCATGAGCAGCTGTGCCTGAGGTGTGTCTGTGCTGCAGGGAGAAGCTGTTCTAGTCTTTGGCTGTATGGTTTCATTTACATTGTGTCCCATGTTGTGTGTGATTTGTTTTTAACTGGTGATTGAAGAGGACCTCATTCAATGGGAAAAAAAAATTACTTCTTAATTATGCTTTTGACATTGGCGCTGATGCATCCCAGTTCAGCCCAAGTGAGGTGACTATCATTTGGCAGGTCTGCACATAGCTCAGCAGTGGCTGATGCAGCTGTGCCCATTTGGCACACAGGTTTTTAATTTTGTCATTGGGAGCTGGCCAATAACCACCAGTTCTGTATGTTTTTCTTGCAGATTGGTGGGGAAGGAGTGACCCAAGGCTGCTGTATGTGCAGAGAACGTGCAACAGTCCTGGGGCTGTGTTCATCCCACTGATGGCCTTCAGGATTATGGCAGGGGAGAAGATTTGTAGCCAGGGAATAGGCAGCTGTGAGGGTTGGAACACTTGCCTGAGTTCTCTTGTTTCCCTGTGTGAAGAATTGCAGTGTTACTTTGGCTTTCAGCAGCTGACTGAAGAAACTTCAAGATATGATAGTACATATGTGGGGTTTTCATTTTTTCCAAGTTCCTTTGACAAACCAGATGTTTTCCAGACAGTTTCCTTATGAAATTGCCCTAAATTTCAGGAACAGAGGATTTGTTACTTTTGGAAGTCTAGTACAAGGATCTGAAGAGCGCCAAGGCTATATTGTGACATTATCCAAACTGTGTTCAAGATCTGGTGTTTAGGATTTGTCAGTCTGTGTTGGAGGCTGTTTCTGTCCAGAACAGGTCTCTAGAATGTGGTATAGACATTATGGAGTTTTTTCTGTGCTTCTGTAGACAACAAGTTCTCCACATCGTCTGAATAGGGACATATTTTCATGTCACTGAATATCTCAGCGGAGCATCCTTACTAACAGAAGCATGCATTGCACATCAGGAGACATTTCTTCATGGGAAGGATTGTTAAACATGGGCATGGACCCACCAGGTGGTGGTGGAGTCACTGACTCTGGAGGTGCTCAAGAAATGACTGGATGTGGCACTCAGTGCTCTGGTCCAGTTGACAAAGTGGGGATCAGTCAGAAGTTGGACTTGATCTTAGGCCTTTTCCAACCTAAATGATGCTCTGCTCATGAAAAAGACAAGAAGGTTACTTATGCAAGGCAGTTGCTTCCTCTCCTATGAGATGTGATGAAGTGTGTCTGAAACTGCCTCTCTCCCAAAGCGAAGGCAGGCAGTTACTGTGTGCCAGAAGGGGCACAACTGTGTTGTGGCACAAAATCTTCACCAAAAGATGATGAGTTGTCAGGAAGAGGCAAAGAGTCAAAATCTAGAGATCTGGATACCCCATCTGTCTGCTGCAGTTTGTGCATTAGAGAAAGATGTATATCCTTTGTGTTTCAAAGGTTGAGCACTGATGATCTTGTGATTGTTATTTATTGCTATTGTCAGGTTGGATTAATGTCTGAACGTGCAGCATCTTTTCTGCACCTTTATTTTATTGGAAAGAAGGGTTCCTCTAGTGACTTTGCTCTGTCCATGCTCTTTACTTAGACTTGCTGATGCTCATAAAAAGACCTGAAGCTGTGAAAATGCTCTTTTTAAAGTTAATTCCATTCTGAGCCATCATGTCTTTTCAAGGCTCCTCAGCACTTGAGCCCCAGGTCACAGTGCAGTGATAAAAAATATGTATGTTCATAATTAGCTCATAAATAATGCAGTGCTCTCATTCAGACTTCATCCTTTCAACATGTCCATGGATTATTGTTCTCTCTGCAGTTTAAATTTCTGAGCATTCTGTGGCCCAATTTTTCTACCATTTGGTGGGTTAATTCTCTGTTACAACGTGCTCAAAGCCCACGGCAGTGGTGGGGAGTCTGGGCAGGCACCGTGCTTGGTTTTCACTTGTTTTTCTGTCAAGAATGTAACAGATAAATGATATGGTTCTTGTCTTCAGGTATGAGTTTGTGTAGCTGCAGCCTGAACTGTTGATGCAGTCAGACTCATGCTTCACTTCTCTAATCTCAAAGGTTTTATATTATAGATGGAACTAGATTGAGGTTGTTTGAGGCTGAGATGCTCTAATAGGTAGTTTAATAGAATAAAGAGTGTGAAAGGGGTACAGAGTTCACATGAAATATTTGGACATAAAAATGAAAGCACCCTTCAGTTTCTTGGTAAACAACCTCCAGTGCCTCTTAAAAGCCCTGAAAGGTTAGCCCATTTGAGAGGAAAATAGGAAAAAAACCAAACCAAACTTAACAACATTTATTAAAGGGTTACCTTTCCTTTGACAGATGTTTGCTAGTCAGATTTAACAAACCAGAATTCTCAATGGCTGCTGCTAACTTGCATGGAGAAAGAGAGAATACATGGCAAAATTCACCCTAATTACCACTCAGCTTATATTTTTTGTTGAATAAGTGCTGCTGTTTCTCACTGAACATGGATCATGTTGTCATTTTCAATGGAGATTTCTGTGGCAAAAGGGCAGAGGGACAGAAAAACCCCTTGATGAAATGTCTGGAGTCTTTTATTACACATCCTCCCAAAGGCAATGCAATCACAGGGAGGGAGGAAAAAAGAAGGAATGTCCTATCAAAAGTAAAAACTTGGAGTCTGTCACTGCCTCCACTCATCCACACCTCCCACATAACTGCAGTGCCCTGTCCCCCGGCACTCAGTGTCACAGACATTCAGAACCCATTCTATAAATACAGGAGCCCTCCTCATGCTCTGGTGTGTTTACAGAACTGGTGAATGCCATTGCTAGTTTTCTGGCTCCCATCAAATGCCTTTTCTTTTCCTTTTGGGTGGCTAGAAAGGTGTGAGATCCAGTCTAGAACAGGAATGGTACTGCACACTCCAGCTACTGCTTGACTTTGAAGGGTTACAGAGCACGAGTTTGGAACCAGAAGACTGGAAAAGAAGAAGCATAAAACTTCTCATGAAAATCAAAGGGGCAGATGGGGAAAAGATCCCACAAGCAATGTTCTATTATATAAGTATCTGAAGTAGAAAAATTGTTGAAAAACTGTTTGGATAACCACAGCATAGTTAACAAAGACAAGTTCCTGGTCAAAATTAAGGAGGTATTGGTTGAAATCCCATCTCATGCTGCCTTGATTTGGCTTTATGCAGTAAACATAATGAATAATGATGTAACAAAAGACCCCAGTGATGGAGCAAAGACTAAGATTATAAGATTTTCTGGAAAGAAATAGTGGTGTGGGAGGAATAACCAACATTTTGCAGGACAAAATTAAAAATCAAAGTTGTCTTAGTTGAATAAAGGCTGGTCTGAAAAGGTAGGATGAAATTAAACGGAGATAAATAGGGCTGTGTTATCCCATTTACACAGACATAATCAACACAAATAGGAGAGGAGAAGCTGCTGATTTTTGTGGATTTGTTGGTTTGGGGTTTCTTTTCGTTCTTTTAGAAAAAAAGTGATAGGATCATGGTGGTTCATAACTTTTCAAGAATCAGAGCTCTTGTACCTTTGCAAAGGTATGAAAGACAAATCTGAAAAGAAAAGAACATCTCTAAACCACACATTTCACAAGCCATGAAAGAAGAGACTGCAGCTGTACTACACATCATAAACCTTCTGCTGTTCTCCAGTTTGGAGACAAAAAATGTAAAAATAAATTTAAACTGTCATTTATAGAGAGCCTAAAGAGAAGCAAGATTTGTCTAAAAGCATGAAATGTGAAGAAAGGTTAAAAAATTCAGGATTTTTTAAGCTGGCCAATCATCGGAGTGGGATATGATAATATTTATGTACCTAAACATTATTACAAAATGAAAAAGTTTAAGTAGGTGTTTGTGATGACCATAATGAACAATAGACTTGGAGCAAGAAATATTCTTTAGGAAATGCTTTCTAAAGGAAAGGTAATGCAGTCTTTGGGGAGCTTTGAAGTTCCAGTTGGAGTTCTTTAGGAAAGGGATGGGAAGGTGTTTTAGAAATGACAGAAGTATAATCGATCCTGCCTTGGGCAGCACAGCCATCAGGGCTGTGCAGCAACCTCCCCAAGCCCCCCAGAGCTTCCTCCTTTTATGGTTTTATGCAGTGGTGTGGTGAAAGGAAGTGTTTTAGTCAGAGCAGCTCATCCATTTCTCTAAGACAATCTGCATTGTGCATAAAATGTGTAAGTGTCCCTTATTCCAGCACTGGAATTACTAGCCAAGGGTTCATTGCACTGTTCAGCATAATCATCATTTTTGATAAAACATTTCATCTCAGAGTTCCTTTGAATTTATTATTATATGATGAAAGACCAGTTTGTGCCTTAATTCCCAGATTAGACAGCACTGTGTAATGGAGTCCCTTCAGTGTGTGAGTGACACTAATGTGTTTGCTGTGCTGGTGTAAATATTCATGGGGAGATCTTTTGCATTATCTAGTCTGCTCACAGAGTATATTGTGGTCTTGCAGAGATTTCATAGGGATAAGTGGAGTGAATGCTCCAGCAATAGAAAGTGATGGTGAATAAGAAATGAAAACATTCTGCTTTCTTTGGTTTGGTAAAAAATACTTTAAAAATTTTTCTCCATTGTTTTGGATAATTTGAGGGTCTTTGGTAAAGTTTATTTAATCTTTAATGAAGTGACCAACTGCAAACATAAGAAAAAAGCCTTATGTTTTTTTCACGGGGAAAATTGATTCTTTAATATAATGGACAAAATGGATTAAAGTGAATACAAATATTAATTGAATTTAATTGAATTGTTGTTGAATTGTACAGGGAGATATTCAAGGCAGAGTAAGATGGAGTTCCTAAGGTATGGCCACTACAAACTATAGGAAACTGCTTTCGATTGCATTGTGGACAATTTAGACCTTTCACTGATTGAAAGTTTCTGCTGTTTCTGTGCAGGAGAAACCCAGAATCATTGTGCCTGTATTTGAATTGAGGTTAAGGATTTGTGTGCTCCCAGGAAGTCCTGATTTTGGTTAAAAAAATCTTAAGCTGTGAAAATCAAAACTTCCCATCTCAGTAAACTCTAATTTAAACCTTTCATGTTTAGATGCATCAGATGATCAGGGAATTTTGGGTGACATTATGTAGTTAGGTTTTTTCATTTTTTTCCTTGCTGCTTTTATGGGAAAAAACCACTACTGTGCTCCTCATGCGCTCCATAGAAGAACAAATGTCAAACGCTGAACTCCCCCTGGCTGCATGACTCCTTCCCCTGGCCGAGACAGACGGATCATTTCACAGGATGCTTCGAGTTAGGAACAGTGAGATCAGGGGGGAAAAACCCAGTAACAAAGCTGTGCTGGCCAGCCTTTGTGAACAGCAAATGTGCAATAATTCTCATTCTAGAAGATGGTATTTTACTGTTGAGTTCTTTGATCTGTCTTGGTTTTTTAATTGCACTTTTTTATTTCTGAAAGGGCTTTCACAGGCAGAAACCTCCATAGGAAGTTTATTTTCTTTGGCCATCCTCAAAGGCTCTTTTGTCAATTTATTATCACAATAGCAAGATATGCACATGTAGTAAATCAATGTAGGTTAACTTTTTAATAGGAAAGGCATTCTACGTTTTTGGCATCAGTCTGTACCTTTTTCTCAATTATAAAGTCTCTCACTGGGCTAAGCATTTGTCTGGTAGGTGTGTGTATCAGCGACAACTTAATATTCAAAGGTCAGGCTGCAAAGATCTGGCCAGTGTGATGGCATCTTTGCTCTTTAATAATCAGATGGGATGTCTGTGATCTCTTGAAGTGCTTCTTCTAGGTGGCAGTGTACCACTGCCGCAGTTAATTGCCTGTTAGCTTCTTGGATCAATGTAAAAGAGAGATGTGAAGATTTTTCCAAAGTCTCTTTTCTTTTTTTTCCTTCCAACACAGCTCTATTTGAGCACTTTCCTCTGATTTATCCAAGAATAACCTGAGTATGTGAGAGGAAACTTCAATACTCAATTTAAGCAGCTGCCTAGGAGTTTTATTCCTAGAGGTTGGTAAAGGAAAAGGGGAAATTTTGCCTGCTCTACACTGGAGGTTGATGGTTACTCATTACATAGGGTCACTGGGAAGAGGTTTGGCATTTTCTCAGCTGCCCTGATGTGCCTGGGTGCTCTGTCTCCAGGGGGGTCAGTGATTCTACAAAATTTTAAAGCTTTTTCCCATGGGGAGCTGAATTAGCTCCTAATGTATTCTGCAAATATTTTGCAGTTAGTGGAACCTATACAGGCACGTTTCCCTGTCCACCTCTCACTGCTTTTTTCTTGATTCCCCTCTCCTTTCCCTCATACATTGAATGGTTCCATGTGCAGCTGCATTTGTTTACACCTGAGATGAGCAAGCTTCCTTGCTGGACTTTTAGAACAGGCTTGCTAAATCACCCCTGGCCTTAATGGCTATTGAGGAGGTTCTGTTTTAATGCTCAGCCACATCCTATAGGAATAATTTGTGTGGGCGCAAACTTCTGCCGCTGCGGGTACAGCATGAGCCACCCACGGTTTGGATCTGGGGACACGTTGAGCCCATTTTGGACAGATATTGTAGAATCATGGAATAGCTTGGGTTGGAAGCGACCTTTAAAGGCCAACTTGTCCAGTGCCTCTGCTATGGGCAGGGATGTCTTCAACCAGACCAGGCTGCTCAGAGCCCCACCCAACCTGACTGTTTCCAGGGAAGGGACAAATCAAATCCTCATCAAGTCCAGGAGAAAACACCTGTGGCTCTTGCCTTGTCACTGATGCAGTCCCTCCATCGTAGAAGGCCAGTTCGCTGGTCAGGCAGGACTTTCCTTTGGTGAAGCTGTGCTGGCAGTCCCAAACCACCTCCCTGCCCTCCTTGTGCCTAGCACAGCTTCCAAGAGGATCTGTTCCATGATGTTCCTGGGCACTGAGGTCAGGCTGACAGGTCAGAGGTTCCCAGGGTCCTCCTTTCTACCCTTTTAAAAACCAGCTGCAATGTTTCCCTTTTCCCAGTCATCCGGGACTTCACCTGAGAGCTGTGATTTTTCAGATCTAGAGAGTGGCTTGGCAACTGCACCAGCCAATTCCCTCAGAGCTCTGGGATGCATTTCTGGTCCCACAGACTTACGTACGTTCAGGTTCCCCAGGTGCCAGAAGTCTGGACTGGTGTATGTAGCTTATATAGCTGAGTTATACCTCCCTGAAAAATCTAAGAACTATGGATCCCAACATTTTAGCAACTCTCATCTCTTTAAGTTCTTTCCTTGATGTGAACTTCAATCTTCAAATAAAAAATAAATCAGAAGAATAATAAAAGCAGTAAAAAATGTATCCTGACCACCCTCTCTTCAAACATTTTCCTCTGTCATAGTCACAATTCCCAGGAGGCTGAAAACAGCAATAATTCAGATGTCAGCTTCCACCCGGGTGGGTTTTTTGGCCACAGTCATGTCCTAACATCCAGTGTAGATGTTGATACTGATTTGGGAGCTCACAGCTGTTCTACCTCCCTGCAGAAGGAGGAGCTCTAAAGCACAAGAAATTAAACACTGGGATTTGCTAATCTGGAGATGTATTTCACCCTTCAACATGATGGGGAAAAAGGTAATAATTTGCTCACAATTTTGCATTTTCCCCTCATCACAAGCTGCCAGAATGCTGTGACACACCCAATAGTGGTCAGTATTGCAACAGAAGTTTTACCAGGGTGTCTTTGAATGCCTTTCCATCCACAAAGACCACATATTTCCAAATAGAGAAGAGCTGGGGGAGAAGGAAGAATAGAAAATGAATCCAGTGTATGTGTAAGGATGTGCTATGCTTATAAAAATAAAGTAACTTTTGGTTATCTTATCACTGTGAAACTGATCAAGTACTTTTGGCAAAAGACTCCAGACACATCAATGTACCTATGTGAAAGCTTTTGAAAAATTAAGGCTGATGTGTTGACAGCTGTAATACCACTAGCTTTTAATCCTTGGTTTCTTTTTTCATTATTAGGGATTCCAGAACATGGGTAGGGGAAGATTAAGTTTATCCACTAACAATATAAAATCCTGTAATCCCTTGAAAGTTTAAAATCTTCCTTGGGCTGGAGAAGGAACACTTTATCAATATGTACAGCTATGGCCTCTTTAAAGGATAAAAAACACATCTCCTAGCTTAAGGGAAGAAGAATCATTTTATATTGGCCTAAGGAATTTGGGTTTTGAACCTGTGCTTCAATTCATGAAAAAGGCTTGAGTGAAGGTGCTATTATTATAGTGTTATTTTGATTCAGGGAAATACCTGGTTTCTGACTTGTATATTGCTTCCCATCTGTAGCTTTCTAAGAGCTTTACTAGGGTCAATAAATGCCTTGTAACTCTTCTGCCAGGGGTGGACTGGCTGTTGTGGGAACCTCTGGAAGTCTTTTCCAAATAAGAACCCACAAAGACAGAAGCACCATCCAGAAACCTGGGAAGTTGAATTTAATGGTCTCAGTGTTGTCTAAGTGAGTGTCTCACTCATTTGAGTTAATCAAGTGCACTTAAGCAAAAGGAACTTTTTTTGCCATGAGAACATGCCATGAAGAGTTGCCACAAGACAAACACCCGTGTAAGGCAGTCATCAGCTGGTTGCTCTCTCTTTTGCAGGGACGGCACTCACAGCTTGTCTCCAAGGGGGCTGTTGCGTTTCTGTGACCTTTCAAAACTGGCAAGGGAGGTGGGACCTGACTTTGAATCATTTGGAACGTGCAGGTAGAGCTATCAGGTGTTCCTGCTCATTAGCGTGGAGCTCAAATCAGCAGGACTGTCAGGTCTCTAAAATGGTGTTTCACGAGAGATGTGTTGCACTGAACCTCAGCTCGGCTGAGTCAGGAAAATAAAAGCTTCTTAAATGGTTTTCCTCCTACCTTTTCTCAATGAGAGTCCTGTCCTCTGACATTTTGCAGTGATAACCCACTTTCTTTCCTAAACTGGAAGCCTTTTGATATCTGCATGCACTGTATCAAACTCTCCAAGGACCTTTATGGGTCTCTAGCAGAAGACTTTGTTTTGGTCCTCTCAGTTTTTTGGCCATTTCTGCTCTTTACAGTTAATTTACTGTATTCCTGCCCATTCACCCCCTGAGCTGCTCTGTGCTCTAGAAGATCTCCAGGCAGTTGTGCACGCTGAAGTTCACTCCAGGAAAACAGAGTGCGTCCTTCCTCTCCCTGTCCTTTCCAAAGGGAAGCAGTGAGCTGCAGGTGGCCAAGCCTTCCTGTTGGGGAACAGACACCTGATTTTGATAGACCGTGCAATACTGAAACACCACACAGCAAAACCCAAGAAAAAGGCATTACAGGAGGCCTCTCCAGACTTTCCAATCCTGGTATTTCTCATTGGCCACTGTCCCTTGGTGTGTCTCATCCCCATTCCCATCGGTCAGCACCAGATGAGTTTGTTTCCAGCTGCTCCCATTCCTGCCTGGGCCCCTCACGCTGCTCCCTCTGACTGCACTCCTTGCTGGGCTCCCCCCACTTCCTTCTCCATCAGCTGCTTCCATCCTGTTCTCTGCAGGGCTCTAGCAGTCGCTGTGAGGGCAGGGAATCTGCCTTCCCGCTGCTCGGGCAGCCCCAGAAAAGTGCAGTGTTCCATAGGAAAACTCCAGATTTCTTGTCACAAAGCAGAGGCTTTTAGGATGGAGCCTGTCTGATAAATCCTGGGACCTTTGCCATAGTTATTTGTCATGAAATTGCAAGATGCAGCATTAAATCCAACTGACTCTTTCCCCTGAAGCACATCTGGCATCATTGAGGTTTTATGCCTTTCACAGTGTGATTACAAATGAAATCATTCCTTCAAATTCTCAGTTTAGACATTTCTAACATGAAAGTCTCAAAATATTGTTATAAATAGGTAAGTACAATGCTCCTGTTAGTACTGTTTTCTTTTGTTTCTGCTAAGGGCTCAAAATTTGTCCTATCCACGCTCTCCACCCTCTGGACTTGCTTTTCCTGCTAATGTATTTGCTTTGCTCTAAGAGAAATAGAAGTCATTTGTCCAGTGAACATAGTTAACAGCCAAATACACAAGAGATACCAAATCTTATGGCTCTTCAACATCTCTTTTTAGCTGAAATACTTGGAGGCAGATCTGGGAAGCATTCATCAGTTTAATCCATACCATGGAAAAGTGTAACTAGCAGCCAGTGCTGCTGGGAGCCCGGTGCTGTGCGAAAGCAGAGCAGGGAGCCGTGAGCAGTGCGAGAGCCAAGCCCAGCCCTTTGTGCAGCACGGCCCCCAGCCCCTGAGCCCACTCAGCTGCCTGAGCCCACTCAGCTGCCTGAGCCCACTCAGCTGCCTGCTCTGCTTGGACCGACCCTTATTCTTCGTGGAAACCTATTTGTCAGGGCAGTGTACTGAAAATGCTCTGATAACCCTATTTGTATATATTTTGCTGTTTGCTTTATTAAAGTTATCCCTCATACTTTCTAACCAAGACCTGACCCTATTTGTGCAATGCAGAATGCTAAGTTAATTAACTGAAAACTGACGTGGAATCCACATTTAACACAGTTTTCCAGTGAGGAAGAAAAGGTATGCACCCACTGATTAATGAAGAAATGAACTTAATAATTATTTTCATTTTAAAATGTGGTTTGATTTTTAAAATATATCTTAAAATATATTTTAAAATATAAATGGGTTTTCAAGTTTAAATGATTAAGCCCAAAACATAGTTGTATATTTTCTTAGCTTTGCCAGTTACATATTAGGAGCAGTCATTGGGGCAGGAGAGCCAAGGATGTGTAATTCCCTCCATGGAACAATTTCTCTCTTGATTACTTAGGAAGTTTAAACAGATTTTTCAGGAAAGCAAGTCAGTCTTAATGATGAGAATAGGCTTCTAGAATAGGGGGATTAAAGTATTTACTTCAAACCTAGACTCACTGCAGCAATAAATTTATGTGCACATCAAAACTTAATTCTCTTATTCTCCTGGATAAGCATATGGTTATTTTGCTAAAACAATGCCTATGTCCGGAAATTGCTACTGCATTGTGTGAGTTTAAATGTTTTTTCACTGTAACTTTCTGAGAGAGTCAGGCTTTGGAGAGATAAAAACCTTCTAAAATCCTTTATACCTGGGCTCCTACAAATAGAGGTGACATGTGTATACTTCTCTGCCCAAGGAGATTCTAGAAGCCTCATAGTTTCCATTGTATTTTTGGTGTGTTTGTATTTATCATCCAAGGAGCAATAACTACAGACTGAGGTGTCAGAGAAAATATAATGTCAGCTTACAAAGAAGTGTTAGTATTTGTTTTGGAATCTGGACATTTTAATTTGCATCAATATTCATTATATTAATAAACAAAACAGCAGGGTTTTTTTCATGTTAGAAAAAACGATTATTTTATGGATTATAACTTAAATAGGAAGGTTTTCTGGTGCCCTAACACAAATTGTTGAATCAGTCTTTAGAAGTCAGTAATTTATTTTTATTTTCAAACCTGTACCATTTTTGAGACACTTGGAAATATGATCCCAATAAATATCTGTTGGACTCTGTGGGAGTATTTCCAGTAACTGCAGTGGGCAGTGATGCAATTTCATTTAAATCTCTCTGCTTTTCAGCCCATTGTTTCTTTTTTCAATATAGTGAATGAACCATTCTCAATTTCTCAGTAATAATGAGCCAAGCCTGCAAATGTTTATTTGCAAGTGTACCTTGAGCCATGGGAACGGTGCTGCTGAGCTCTGAGAGCTGGGTGTGCACTGACTTCAGTGCATGCACTGTCATTCCTGAGGGACTGGGACCGTAAGGACGTAAGTGGATCAGGAGGGACCTATTTAGCAACTCCATTGCTTTGTTTTCTTCTCTGGGATACAGTCCTAATGGCCTGTTCAGAAGAAAATTTCTGAGGTAGTAACTAGGGAGAAAGGGAAACCACACTGCACATCTAAATAAAGTTGAGCAGTAGAACCATTCCAAGAATTCTTTTAATGCATTTGGATCAAAATTGAAGTTTCAGTATGAACGTCCCGAATCCTTTTCCCTGTAAGGCTCTGCCATTTACATTTTTAAAGCTTTGTAAATTTTCTGTGGTTCCACCCTGTGTGTTTGGAAGGAATAAACCACCGAGGTACATTATAATTGCCTTGAAATAGCACTCTGTGAATTAAAAAAGAGAAGAATCTATAGCTATTCCTTCAAGTTTTTAGAATCCTCAGACATTAGGAGTCTGGGTGAGACTGCAACCTGTACTTTGTCTTTGCTTTCCTGGATAAGGATACAATAAAATTCATTCTTATGTACTGCCCTTCACAGAGAAAATCATCACCAGAAGAATGGCTGGAGGCCTAGCAGGACTGTTCTACTGAAGATATCTCTAAATATATTGTCCTCTCTAAATCAGTATTTTGTCCAGTTCTGCCTCTCCCAGTCTGGAAATAATTGAGTTGTGCCACTGATTCTGGCTCTAGAATAAAAACCTGAACAAAAAAAAAATTGCAATTTCTAGGGAATAATGACATCTTTCTCTGTCTTTTTCATTGTAAGTGACACTATAAACTATACTGCCAAAACTGTTAGGCCTTGTGTACTGTTTAAAGTTCTGGCAAATGGATATCTCCTTGTTTTCAGTTGCAGAGGAAACCCTCACTTATTTTCATTTCTTAATTTCTTGTTGCTCAACTTGGCATGCGTGATATTATTTTGATATAGATAATGTGTGATATGCGTATATATGTATATACATACACACACCTGCAGATGCTTACGTGTGCAGAAACCTACATATTCAGTTGTCTCTGAAAGCATCACATCTCCTCTCATATTTCCTGTGGTTTAAGGCTCAGCTTTCCTGCGACAATTTTGTGCAGGGAAACACAGTTATTATTTCCTTGCACACTGATGTGCTGGGGGAGTAATGCCGACAAATTGTCCACCAGGGCTGTAACACACAGACTTCTGTGCCAACTGCCCACCTCACCACATTCTGAAATCATAAGTCAAGTCCCAGAAAAAAATAGAATGGTTTAAATATTGTTGTTTTTTAGAAAAATAATTTGTGGCTCTCTTGTCAGTTTTGTAATCGATGTGTTTGTGGATCTCTTGCATCGCCTGTTCCTTGTATTATTCAGCGTCATGTTTTTGTAGCTTCTTCTTGCTACCGAGAGCCCGAGCAGCAGCCTTCCCCCAGTCATTGCCAGGGCTGGCTGGGGCTCTGCTGCCCTGACTCCAGCAGTGGAGCTGGATGCAGGCATTGCCCACGTGAGCTGAGAGCTCTGCCTGCCTTCCCCTGCCCCTTCCCTGCCTTGGGATGTCCAGCTGAGCCACAACGTGTGCCTCGTTTTGCTGTAGCTCAGTTCAGTGTTCTCTCCCTCCAGCAGCTCCTGCTGCCTTGGTGGCAGTTTGGCAGCACCCACAGCTTCTGGGCATTTTCCAGATGCAGGTGGAAAGGCTCTGCATGGCCTTCAAGAATTGAAGTTATAAGGCCAAGGTCCACAGTTTCCATGTCAAGAACTATTCGTGTCTTAGCTCAGTAGGAAGAAGGCAGAGGGATATTTTCTAATTATCTTGCTTTTTTGTAGTTTATCTTAAGCAAATGTTTGAGCATCTGAGACATTTCTATTTTTGGTGAGTAATAATGTCAGTCTTTTCTGCTTCATTTGCTTTTCATGTGAGATTCTTGCCAGGCAAGAGTAAAATATTCAGGTCTCATTTACATTGAAAATTACTCTCTCATGGTTTAGGGGAAAAGATAGAGTTGTTTTTTTTCTGACAGGTGTTCTTTTGTTGATGATAGTACATGCAGCCATAAAGTGATGTTCTGTAAGGCTTTAATGCTTTTTGTAAGTGCATTGCTACTCTTTAAAGACTGTAAATGTTAAAGACCTCTTCTGCAGAAGAGAAAAAAATGAGTGTCTGTCTTTGGGGAAGAAAATGACCTATGATAGCAGAGTACTTTGATTGTGCAAGTTCAAATCCTTGACAGATTCAATCATACGAGAAATATAAGGAGCAGCTATAGGTGAATCTTGTAATCTTTTCAGGATGAGCATCTAAAAATTCAAATGATTATCTGCTACTTCTTGACCTGTGAGTTTCATAAGAGAAAACTTTACTGGTATCACTTCAGGTAGTAATGCAAGAGAATTAGGCTTTCAAGTAGTTTTTGAAGATATTTCAATGACTGACTGGCCAAAATATAGAGTGTTTTCTAATAATATTTTAAATTTTGAGTTTCAGATCTTGATGATTGGTTTAACTGGCTCAAATTTTGAGTTTGGCATGTTTATCTGTTCATTCAGAAGGACAGATGTTTGTATAATTTTTTTTTTCAATTCTTAAAACATCATTCTGCCATGTAGAATTTTTTTCTTCAACAGAATTTCCAAAAATGAAAACTTTACAGAACAAACATAGGGAAATCTTCAGTGATAGGAATGCGTTCAAGTACCTTTTAGGTGATTTTCCAGACAATCAGTGCAGCATGTTTCACAGCTTCTGGAGTCCTCAAAGCTGTAGTTTCCAGGCTGACAGATCTTGGTAACAAGAACCAGCAACTGGGAGAACAGAAATGGTAAAACAAGTGGAAGAAGAATTGCAATGCACAGAGCTCTTTAGGAAGTTCACTATCTCCAGAGAACCTTGATTGGCACGTGGATTGATTTTATGGGTAGGAAAGGTTTGATACTGAGTAACAGAGAAAATGCCAGGGAGATCTTTGACAAATGCAAATCCTTTGGGACTGGAACACAGGAGAGGAGATAGATCATGAAGCACTATCTTTATTTGTACTTTAAAACTGTGAACTTTAGTCACTACCTATTGATTGCAGTGCTTTAAGTTCCCCTGTTGTGCTGCCATCAGCTGCTCACATCTTCCTGTATGATCCTGCTTGTCACATAAATTGTTTGATCTCTTCTTGTACTTTTGTCACAAAAGCTGCTCTGAGCTGGACTGAACACGTGCAGTGATCTTGCCAAGCTGTGTACAGATGACAAGGCCGATGAGTGACAAGCTCACTTGATTTGGTCCCTGTGCAACGCTACAGAAGTTTGGTCTGCAGAAATTTATTGGATCTTAAAATACTTGAACAGAGATGATAAGCAGACAATTGTATCTGGATCCATAAGCTATAAACAAAGAGGTTTTATTGGGTTCATAAACTATCACCTTTGTCTGTTGAAGAAGTGAAGCTGTTATGTGGTACTGAAATTAGGAATGGCTAATGATGATGATGAAGAGATTACAGACCCACCCAAAGCCTGAGGCTTTGTTGTGATGTGAACTGCTTTGTCCTTTCACATGAAGGAAAGTATTATACTCCAAATTACAGCCTTTTTTATGACCTTATCTACAACATATTGTTTTTGAAAGAGAAATCATGTTGAAATGGGTCTTATCAGCTACCACCAGGCTCTACTAATTTCTTTCATTTCTGTTAAAAAAAAAAACAGTAAAAGCTGAATTGGCTTAGAAGCAAAGGGGGCTTCTCACCTCTAAATAAACTGAAGGGTGGGAGAGGGGCACTTCCAGTGACTTGTAACACTACTCCTGTTTCGGCTATAAATGTCTGATCTTCACCTGTTCAGCAGCAGGTGTTTTGTACTGTCAGTGCAGAAGCAAAACACACATACAGGGTGTGAAATCAGATCACTCTCATGTGCCGTGGAACCACAGGATTTATCTTAACCAGTACATACAGTTTCACATTGGATCTGTAACGCCTCTCAACTCACTGACTAGGTCTGTGTCTTTGTTCCTAGACAACATGCTCAGGTCACTGCATATTTGTATTTTCAGTTTTTCTCTGTGTATTTTTGAAACATTTCCATGAGCTGTTGTTACCTAATGTACAGTAAGATGTTATTAATAATCAGCTAGTTATGGCAAACTGCTAGGTTTTATGCACTCTGTTCCACCTTACCAATGTATTTTATGACTGTTCTATGACATTTCCTCTCCAGCTCCTACTGTTGAGGAAAGGGACACATCCACTGCACTCAGACCTGGGGGGAGCACAGCTAACGGCTTCAGTAGCTGCAAAATGGAGTGGCACCCATGATGCTCAGGCAGTTTTTCTATCCATGGGCAATAGGCACTTCACAGATAAAGGGTCTTCAGATAAAATCCTAGAACGAGCACCGATAGCTAACACAGAGCAGCACTCAGGCAATAGAAAGGACCTGGGTGAATCTCACTGTTGGTTTCCTGTATTTTTGACAGACCACAAGAGGAAAGTTGCCTGTGCGGGGATTTTACCTGTGCAAATGCCTTTTTCCACAATTACTTTCTGTTTTGGTGTCCTGTTTAGAAGGATGAAGTGGGGTCTGATTTCAGGATGACTAACACTGATACCTCTGTGTGTTCCTGCCTGTGCTTGACTATTATTCTGAGACCTAACTGTTGGCCCTTGAGACACTGATATATTTAATTGGATTGTGAAACATGACAGAAGCTCATTTTTTAGACTTTAATCTTGGGGAGTTTCCAACGTGTATGCAGGCAGAATTGTAATTCTCAGTAGTTCCAGAGGCCTAACAGATTTTAAGATCATTAACATTATGTTCTTTATGGCAGAGGGTGTGACCATAAATTATGTCAGTGTGAGCTTGAATAGAACTTTATGAGCTGAATTCTGCTGAGGCCCTCAAACCTTGTGCTGTTACAGTTGTAAGCAAGGATGCAGGAACTAACAAAAAGGAGAAATTTCAACACTAGTGCAATTTGTCAATAGGATCTGGTAGTTCAGTAGAATTAAAGCTCCCTCAAATTTCTTTTTGCTCTAATTCTGTTCAATGGCAGTTTAACCTTTTTTTAATATTGTGGTTTTATTTGTGCGATTTTTTTTCCCCTGTGAAATGTTTAAGTCACATGAATTTCTGGTGATACTGTGCATGAGTAGAAAAATTTGTGCTCCTCATTGTTCTTTGGAAAATAGATCATTCCTAGTCATATGTAGCATAATTATCACTTCCCTCTTCAGGGTGGAGCCTGATTTTGGATTGTTTTTCCCAGAGGGTAAGGTTAGTGCCTCCTTATTGGTGTTGCCTGTATCCTTGCTCTGTATACTTTACTGTAACTGCTAGAAGATGCTTCTCAAAGACTGAGTTCTGGAGCTGTAAAATCAAGCTTCCATAAGCTGAGGGAAACTGAAATGCCACTCTCTTCATGGAGCCTTAGGAGTTAGACAATGTGTTTGCCTCGACCCAGACCACCCATTCTGATGCCCAGTTTAGAAACTTTCAAAATCAGTTTAAAATCTTTTATTTATGGGTTTCATATCCTTCAATCTCAATTTTTTGTTATTAGTATGGAATTGCCATGACACAGGAAGGTTTGTGAAGGACATGTCTTCATTAACTGCAGCGATTGCTGTTCTTCCTTCCTCTGCTGTCCCAGCACCAAGTGGGAAGCAGAACCTCAGGTTTTGCCAGGTGCATTAGGCTGTTGTCTGTCAGCTCCTCAGAGCCACTGAGGTAGGAACACTCTGCAAGGCCAAATGAGATTTGTGTGAAATGGTAGCTGAGCCAGCAGCCCTGTGCAGCTCCAAGTGACTGCGTTAATTAGGAGCCAAACCATAAAGAGCAGCATCTCTGCAAGGAGAATGCTGGCATGCTAACTACATCTGTGGCAAATCGAATTAAGAGAAATCCCATTACCCTGCTCGGGATTCTGCTTTCTACTGACAACATATTTCAGTGTTGGTGCAGGTCAGTTACTGCAGAGATAGTTCATTACTGTAAAAGGTTCTCTTAGAACAACACACAGAGACATAAAAACTAAACACACCTCCTGTGAATGATAGTAAGAATATTCTTTAAAGTTGAACTAAAGAAATGGTTTACCTTTTCTCCTCTCTGTATTGCTGAGGTGAGAGGATAGAGTTATCAAACACACGGAATGTTCATAATTTTGATGCTGTATCTAAACACCTTTGCCAACTTGCTGATGTCAAGCTGGTAACAGAGAGGTCTTTCAGAGACAAATATTTGTCATAGTGCTTATAGCTTTGTCTTGCCCTGCGGCTTGTTTTAGCAGTTTATAAACATGTTCACATGAACCAAGTATATTCAGCTGTATATGTATCTCTTCTTTTATAATCTTTCATCATATTCTGCAAAGAATTTAGAAACCATTAAGTTTTCAGTTCCATAAGTGAATCGTTGTTTCAGTTTGGTGGGCAAGATCAGACAATAGAGCTGCATATTTAGCTAGGCTTTGGTGCTGACTTTTTCCTATAGGGAATAAGAGAATGATTAGATTTTAAGTGTGTAGAGTTGATATTTTAAACATTAAAGATAAGGTACGTTTTTAACATTAAATGCATTTGAAGAAAAATATCCTAATAGGGACATAAGCTTGGATATCAAGTATTTTGTCTCACCAAATTTTAATTAATAAATTAATAATAAAATTAATGAATCCCCCCCCCTTTTCATTAAAGCTTTATCAATGAAAAAGAGCCTGATATACTACTTACATTTTTGCATTAAAATAATTAAGGAGTCTAGTAAACCAATCATACTATTTCAGATATTCAAAATTTGCAAACTGTTGGGGGTACCTTCTTCACAGAACTTCGACTGAGTTAATGACATAAACTTTAGCAGTTACCCTCTGCTCTGGCCCAGATCTTGATTGTATTCAAATGTGCTCTGGTGTTTTACTTATTTCACTTTTGATTTAAAGGAGAAAAATTATAATAATTTTAGAATAATTTTGTATTTATCTGTGAGAAAGCAAACCCTCTCCATCTTCCAGGTAGGGGCTACCTACTAAATCAGTGTAGTGGGTACTTCTTTTTGTTGTGTCACTTCAACCCCAGCATGGAGTCACAGCCTGGGCAAGCCCATCATCAAGATTCTCCAGCCACCATAGGTGTCGTTATATTTATGTCCCTTTATTTACAGGGAATATTTCATTTTAAAAGAATACAAGATTCAGAGCACCAAAACCCACAATACAAGAACAAACCCCCTCCTTTTAAGGCTAATTCTGAGGATTAACTCGTAAGAACAAGGAGATGTAATACCAGGAGTGTTTGCCAGCCGCTGCTACGCGGTGATCTCTTAGATCCATTGCTATGCTGAGTGCTGCACAGCATGTGCCATTCAATAGTGTGATACAGGACACTGTTGGAGCTCTTTTCTTATGTTGACTGGGGTTTTTTTGTGTTCCTATGTTCATTTGATATTTGACTTTTGCTTAGACTGCTAATGATAAATGAAAATTGCTGTTACCAACTGTTCTGATTATAGCAATTTACCATCACCTTTCTAATAATGAAACAGTGATCTGTCCATGCTGCACCTCTCCAGGGGCACAGCCTTTGCCAGAGCAGTACAAGTGTGTTCTGCTCCCCTGCATCCATTCTGCAGTGCTGTGTAAGGTCCCACGCTCAGGGCAGAAGTGCAGTGCAGCCAAGGGGAAACTTCCATAGAATCAGAGATACCAGCTTGTGAGGGGACGCCAGGGATCACCTGGTTCAACCTTTCCTGGCAAGAGCACGGTCTAGGTAGGATAACCCAGCACTCTCTTTAGCTGGGTCTTAAATGTATCCAGTGTTGGGAGAATCTACCACTTTCCCAGGGAAATTACTGCAATTACTAATTGTCCTAATTGTGAAAAATGTTCCTTTTGTGCCAGTCATAGTCTCCCCAGTAACCTGTACCCATTCCCCCTTTGGCTTTGATAAGAAATAGCAAAGCAATTCACTTTTGTGTCCCAGAATGTGGAACCCACCCTTTGCAGGAGCAGCAGGACAGGTTTTGGTTGTGGGCAGTAACCACATGCTGCACAGTGATTCTCTTAGTTGCTTTTTGGCTTTTAGTTGAGTATCCTCTGGTCCTGGAAATTTTTAGATTTAACCTCCCAGAATTTAAGCTTTTTTTTCTGTATGCATTTACATAAAATTTTTACTTTTTTAGATTAACTTACTTTTACTGCTAATAATGCCCCTTACTCAGCTATTAAAATCTGTTTATTTAGTTCGGTAGTCCTTTTACTCCTTACCACCAGATATTAATTTACTCTGAGACTCTAATATCATGCCTTTAAACAATGTCTGTGCTGTTTGCAAGAATTTTACTTTCAGATGTTCTCATTAATGAGCCCTCTCTCCATTATAAAATTTGTGAAGAGATTATGTGCCACTGATACAGATTTTTTTTTCTTTTGGCTCTTCTATCTCCATATGATGCTATTTAGTTGTCATTATACTGCTAATTTTTGTATTTAGCTTGTGAACTATGTTTTTTTTTCCCTGATCAGGACTAAATAAAAAGCAATTTCTTTAAGACCTTCCCTAAATTGATCAGATTCTTCCTGTCGTCAATACCCCAGGCCCCGTAGACAGATGATGTCTTCTCTGAACCTTGTTTGCCCTTTATGTAATATTAAAAAAAAAATAATCCAAATCCACCTCTCTATTTTCAAATAATTTGATTGGATGTTTAAAGAGAATATTCTCAACCTGTGTGTACTGAAGGCTGACTAAGACTATTCCTCATCTCAAAAGCCCTGCTAAAAACATCTAAGCACAACATCCTTGTATCAGTTCTGGACTATTGGCAGTATCCCAGCTGATCTTGCACAAACCAAGATTCCAGCGCCATGGGCACCCTGGAGGAACGGCTGGGCCTGGGTGGCTCCAAGAGCAGCACGTTCCTGCACTCTGCACTGGGGCTGTGGGAGCAGCTCCCGGCAGGGCCAGGGAAGGCTCTCGTGGGTTGAAAATCCCGGCTCCTGCACGGCCAGGGCTCTGCCCTCCCCACGAGCCCTTGGTGCAGCAGCGTCCATCGAGCCTCCTGGAGTGGAGCAGAGCGTCCTCAAAGCACCAAGGGAAAAAGGCCAGAGAGGGGAATGTATTTAAACCAGCTCTGTCATGCTTGCTTACATCACACAATGCTCAGGCTCATGAAGCACTGCTCTAAGTACTAGAAATTATACTGGACATGATGTATGTGTGTATATATGCGGGTTCACAGTAATCACCCTGGTACCTACAGGAAACCAAATTTCCCAAGACCAGCCAGGAGTACTCTGTAAGTGGCAGGTGTCATAACCTTTGCACATCTGAACTATGTAAAGGTTAATTATATTCCACTCCACTGCGACTATGGTTACATTCATGGGCCTTTGAGCTTAATGCTGCTCTTTAGCTGATGTGTCACTGTAGAGATGAATTACATGAATGCATAACTGAGATTATTCACATCAATTACAGTAACTTATTATACTTTAAAAGTAGAGATAGGAAACATATTTATTGCAAATTATTATGAATAGAGTACTTTCTGGTTTGAAAATATTTTAAAAATTGTCTTTATTTTCTGATAGTGCATTTGTTATTTTTTAATATTTCCTTGCTTGTCTGGACAGCTAATTCTCAGCCTATGGATTGTGATCAGTAAACTTTGGCTGTTTCTTACAGTCCAGACGGGTCTGTTTCCTTCTTATGCTGTGACCCCAGAGCTGATGCAGCACTGCAGGTGGGGTCTCAGCAGAGCAGAGCAGAGAGGCAGAATCCCCCCGTGCCCTGCCGCCCACGCTGCTTTAGAAGCAGCCCAGGACACATTTGGCTTTCTGGGCTGCAGGTCATGTTGAGCTTCTGGTCAACCAACACCCCCAGGTCCTTCTCCTCAGGGCCCCCCTTAATCCATTCTTTTCCCAGCATGTATTTGTGCTTTTTGTTTATACTTTCTTTTATTGTAGCAACTGTCTCAAAAACCTACCTGTCTGAGAATGTATTTTAGTGGTACAGTATGGAAACTCATGAAGGCAAAAGAGCAGCTACCTGTGGAGATAATAACCATGATCAGAAGGAGCTGTACTTACAGCTAAGGCAGGTGCTATTGTGAAGTGTGTGTGTGTGGCTCTGCCTTCCAGAATCTCTGTATGTGCTTTTCCCTAAGGAAAGGTTGTCTTTTGTCTTATTTGCTGCATTGATAATTACCAGGCATCCAGTTATGTGATGTGAAATATCAGAGCTCCCTTCTGAGATCATGCTGGTACTACATGTTCACTTGGACACTTAAATTACTCCAGGCTGGGTCATGACTACTCTAAGTTTTTGTATATTAGGGACAATATATACATGGACAGGGAACGAGCAGCATTGGCTGGCAGTGGTGAGAGGCCTTGGAGCATCTGTGCAGGGAGCAGCTGTTTGTGACTTTGTTCATTTACAATTCTGCTGCCAGAATTCCCCTCTCTGTTTCTGTCACTGATTGGAAAGAGTTATTGTTGCTAAGGTCATTACAGAATCATTGTGAGCGAGAATGGGAGCCAGGTCCAAGCCATCGAATTGTGTGTTAGTGCTGAAGAGATGAGCCCTGAGGCCCTGCCGAGTCTGTTCTTAGTTACCAAACAGCTGCTGGTGCTCCCAGCAGCTCAATGGAAACCCTGCACAAGAACCAACACTTAGGGGAGAAGGAGCTCTCAGGACTCAGGGGGGGACCCTGGTACTTCTGCTGCAGTATTTCTGTTACTGACACTGCAGTGGGATCTAAATTGGAATGAAAACCAGATGAAAACCTCCTAACTGTTAAAGGGTGTTTCATTATTATGTGCAACAGTGGTAGTGTGTTGTTTTGCACAAGGAGATTCCTGTATTACTTTAGTTTAAAACTTCTTTTTTGTGTTTGCTAATATACAGGAAATACTTCCAGTTTTTCCATAGTAGATTTATTTATTATTATTTAGATGTATATAGCTTCTAAAAATTCAAACAGTTTAACTGTTAGAAAGAATCCTTTCCCAAATGTTAAAGAAACTTGTTCTTCTCTGATAAGATGGTAGTTTTTGCTTGTCTGTGCCTTGAATATCATAAGAAAACCACTGCAGGAAATCAGATTTTTCCTACCAAAGCACAAACTCATTTCATATTTTATGGACCACGTTAAAGTCAGAACCTTCCCTCATTCTGTGGTTAAATTTGTTACATTTCTGGAAGGATGGTGGTGACTGCTCAACTGCAAGCCATGCCTCCAAACTTTATGGAGTTTGCCCCTCAACTTTCTTTATAGGCTTGTGTACTCCTCATGAACAAAGGATTTGTTAGAAAGAGCAATGTTCCCTTGTCAGAAAGCTACAATGTCAACAAATATTAAATCTTTCAAGTGCTGCTTTTCAAAGACACACTAGAGAGAATGAGGAGTGTGTAACAAAACCAAACAACCGTCAAACTGACATGAATCTTAAGAATTAAAGTTCCTGCCTTGAAATGGTGCATAAAATCTGCCAGGTGTTCCCTGCCCTCATTTTGTTTCCTACACAGTCTAATTATGAAGGAATCCGAACTCAGTGGTGACACCACAGCGTGAGACTCAGAATCATCATTCATCCTGTAGCACTGAGGGAAAACTTTGACTTCAGCTTACTTAGTCCTGCATCCCAGTTGCAAGAATATGTTCTTGCAGGGTACCTTATGCCAGTAGAGTGCGGAGTTTGCCATTGTGCTGGAAACACACATTCCTGGTGATCTTCCAAAGCATTATAAATTATGCAGTCAATATAATGCAGTATCATCATATGCCATGTCCTGTACGAGATACAGCTTGGATGCTATGAAACGTTGTAAGTTTGTGTACGGAGTAAGCGAGTGTAGAGCCATAATGTGCTTAATTAGGTGATCTAAATCCCCAATTCTCCTAAGTTTTCATAAATGATTTCACATCCTTTCTTAATGTAGATCAAAACTCATTTCCTTTGTTTTGATTCACCCCTCTCAGTGTAGGAGCAATGAAACAGATTTTTGCAGAGATGAGAAAAGGCTGAATGCAGAGAGCTGCTTCTGATTTTTGTTTAACTGTCAAATCTCCAAAGGATCATATTCTGACTCAGCTGCTGTGGATTTCAACTCATGCACCACCATTGGTTCCCCTGGATTTACTCCTGCCTTTCACTGGTGTGCATGAGAACAGCCAGAGCCTTTCTGTGTTTGATGTGGCTCTGTTGGCGTGGTTTGTGCCGTTTAAAATGGCTGATGGCTCACCATTCATTTTCTGTATCAGGCAATCCGGGATTCTGTGGCATTCTAGTCACGACATGTAACAGAACCCCAAAGACAGATTATGCAGTCACACCGATGGAAATTGATTACTAAGCACTCAATGAGTCATCTGCCTCAGGAAGTAACTACTTCAATCTATTATTGTCGATGTCCTGATGGGTCAACCAGGACGTGAAAAGGAATTTGCATTAAATTGATTTGAGTGTTTTTTCTAGAAATAACATCACTCAATCAAAGGAAACATTCAGACAGAGCTAGGGAGAACTGACTGAATTTGATTTGGGAAGGCAAAGCAGCAAGGGATGAGCAGGCTGATTCAGATAAAAATATAAATGGGATTTAGAGCACAATAAATCCCACATTTCAGAATGAAGAGCTGGAACAATACTTAACAATTTCTGCAATGCAGGCTGTGCTGCACATTTTGGAAATCCTTTATTTGCTTATTGATCTGCATGTGTACATATCTATATATGCACACACATCACCCAGTCATGTGAACAGTGTGTTTATGCAAATACTCTGTTTTTATATGCACTCACCATACCCAGTTGCCAGCAGGTAACAGAACCACATGGCCAATTTCCAGTTCTCTCGGGTGACTTTGCTGTACTGAGCTCATATAAAAATTGGGAGTGGAATGTTTCTCTTCAAATATTTTTTCCTTCTCAGAGCTGAAGATGTTCCGAGTGAGCAGCCCACCACTCAATAGAATTCAATAAGGGATGAATCATAGCGAAATGTCACTTCCTTCTCATCAGTCTTAGTCTAAAGGTGATTCATCTTCTCTCTCATGCTTGTAATATGGGGTGAGTGTTCTGGCATCTAAAATTGCAGTGAGTTTCTGCTCTCATGTTATTCCCAGTAGCATTCTATCTTCTTCCAAGATTACCACTCATCATTTGAGGGTCCAATTAAAAATTCACACTTTAAAGAACTTGCTCCTTACTGGATACATGATTTGTGAATTCTTCTCTTATTGATTTTTATACAGTCAGTCTTTATATCAATTCCAATAAGCTCTATGTGAGTAATGACTTTGTGATCTGGCCTAAGAAATTACAGGAAGATCTCTTCAAAAAATGACTAGTGACTTGATTTTTTTCAGCTTTTGGCTTTCCACTATGAGGCATTTATAAGGCTGTGATAGCTGAGGAATATATAATTATAGCTCTTTCAGAGAGTCAGGGCTCTTGGAAATGTCTCAGGCTGGAACCCCAAAATTGAGGGATTCACAATTATTGTTCTAGTTGAAACACACTGGCTTTAATAATTGAGGCTTAACCCTGAAGCAAGGAGGAAAAGGACAGGGAAGGAAGTCTGGAAAGGCATATGATAATCCACTATTGAAACTGCACAAGACCCAGCTCAGTTTGCTGGATACAGGATGAACAAAATCTCTCAGAGAATAGAGGAAGGACCACAATCACAGTTTCCTCTGAATAATCTATAAATGTCATCTCCTTCTTTAGTGGACTTATCCTTATCCTGCCTGTTTCAGACAGGCCCAAAGAAAGCAGAGAAACTGCCCAGTAAGGGAGGGAATTACAGAGCTGCCCACTCTTTCAATTCAATATTATTTGCTTCAAAGACCAAATTATGTCACATTTCTCATTAGAAACCTGAAGAGGTTTCGAAAAGGCTTGTACCATCTGTATATGTTACATAACTAAATAGCAAGGTTTTCCTGTCTGACTCATGATGTGCATATATTGAATAGAGAGAAATATGCACTTTATTGAACAAAACCTATGTTACTTTAGCAGTCAGGAGCCTAGGAGGTTGCAAAGTGATTGTGCTGTTGCCAGATAAACCCTCCAGCAGTAGTATTCACTTTTTTCTGACAAAACCAAAACATACCAATTTGAAAAATTGATGCCTTGATGGCATATATTGCTATTCAGTAAGGAAGAAAAAAGAAAGTGCAAATTTAAATGCATTTTCTTCTGTTCTTGCTTTATTTCACTCCTCATTTGTTCTGGTAATAGAATAAATGTGCTCTTCTCTTCCCCTTTCCAACTGCAGGTGCTTATGTTTCTCCTTCAGGCAGTTAATTGGTTGATATTGATGAAGATGCAACATTAACATAATCTCTATATTTTCTTCTGATTCACACATCTGTGAGATTAAGATTCAGTCCCGGGCATGTGCGTGGGGAATTGGAGTTATGTGTTTTGACAAAACTGTGAACATACCCAACAGCGTTTAAGTATTCGGGGATAAATGGAAAGTCAGTGTCAAGCTGCTCAAAGTGTGTGGTGGGCCAGTGATTATGGGGTAGCTGTGCTAAGATGAACATTGCTGCCATGAACTGCCAGATCTGCATGACTTCATTTCCCCTAAACTGTCACATGTTACATGAGCCGAAGTTCCTCTCTCTAATGGTGTATCCAAATAGCCAATTCTGCAGTGTCCATCAGATATAAATAGTAGCCGTTGAAGGAAGATCCTAGAGAGAGAAGGCCTTGTAATTTCATTTTGTGCTAAGTGTTTTAGCAATCGGTAAATGGAGAGAGTGTCTCTCTGGCATTGCCTTATGGATGTTAAAAACAGCCCATGAGCCTAAGAGCCCAATCACTGTATGAAGTTAACAGGATAATAATCACTTCTGAAACCTTCACCTGCATGGAGTAAATTTGGGAAAACAGGAAAAGGAAATAGTAATGGTTCTTTCCTACCCTGGAGAGCTCACAAGTGCATCAGCATTAGTGTTTCAGTTTGGTTCAGAAGAGGAATCTCCTGAGTGTCCCTTTTTATGGTGCTTAGATTTGCATTGGAGGATGGCCTTGGAGCGAACCCTGATTTCACTCCAATAAAACTGGAGTGAAAAAATGATCTAGAAATGTACCTAATTCACTCCAAATACTGATGAGCATTAAATCCATGGAACCAGCATAATTTATCCAAAGTAAATATCTGAAAGCTGCAGTGCAAAGTCAAATCCTGGGAACAGCAGCTCCTCTCCACAGAAGCACTTGTGCTGTACCTGCTCATTGAGGGGTACCACGGGCTTGCACAGCAACTTATGTCCCAGTTCAGCAAAAGAATCAAGCACAGGTCTAATGTTAGATTTTTTGATGTACAGTGGTTAGTGATTCAGGTTCCTAGCAAGAATCAGAAGATACAAGAGGAAAAATGAAAAATGCTTAAATTTTACCAGAGAATGATAAGGGATCAAGGCAGACAGTAATCTAAGACTGAGCTCAAGCTCCAAGACGGAACATAGGCATTGATCTGTTCCTATAAATAACAAGGATGAGAGGTCTGAAGTACCTTGAACATAATAGTAAAACTTTTAAATTATATCCCTGATCTCAAAAAAGAAAAAAATTAAAAAGAACCACCAAGAAAAAGGTCGATGAAGCTTCTTAATCCAAGAGGTAACATGATCAAAATGAATTTCAGGACAGCTACATTAGGCCACAACGTTACAAATAGCTTGAGTCTGACAGACTGAAATGCAAGTAGGTCAAGCAGGAGGACTGAGCTACAGGGACAGGAGAGTCCTCACTGAGACTTCGACCTGGAATTTTGATTTTTCTGTATTTCCTGAGTTAAAAAAGCTGATAATCAAGATAAAGTTTGGTTCGTGGGATAATTTACAGCTATTCAAATACCTCTGTAAAAGCATTGTCCTGCCACCGTTACACAAGGGTTCTGATGCACAATGGGATCCTGTAAGAACTACGCGAGTAAGGGCACAGGGAAGGGCAGGCAGATCTCTGCCCTCCTCAGCCAGAGACGGAAAATGAGATAACTTCCCAAAGTCAAGGAGGTTCACCTCTGCCACTGCAGTGGTGAGAAGCAGTTGCCAACTGCCTTAAGTGCATGTTTTCCAGATCAGTCACCGTCTGAAAAGCCTGCTCTTGTGTAAGGCCAGAGTCAGGACAGCACAGAGGCAGCCAGAGCCTCTCTGTCCCCAAAGCAGTATTTGGCTGTAAATCAGGCTCTTGTATCTCATTCATTCTGGAATTTGTTTAAGATGCTGTCCATGTTGTGTTTGTGGGAGCACAAGTTAAACCACAGCCCTCTGCCTGCACCCTGTTTTTGTGGCTGGCACATCCCTTAATGCAATAGACTTAATGAAAAGAGCGTGAAACGTGCACAACAACAAATCTATCGTGCAAGAATTGATACTTCAAAATTATGCTCACTTGTACTTACAAGAATAATGTTGCCCATGGATAAGTGAAGATTGTTAGCTGAATATTGGATTGATAAATCACAAGAATTAATATTTTTGTTATGATCATTTCTAAAATAAGTAATTGGCTGGGAAAATGTCTGGCTTCAAAGAAGGCAATTCTTCATTAAAAAATGGGCTACAAGGGTTTTTATGGAATATTCTTTCTGAGAAATGTTATTTTTCAGTTATCTAGACTGAAACACAACTGAAACCAACCAGAATAATCGCATGCACCGTCTCTGCAGGTCCTGTCCCATTGAAGGGTCATCATTCTATTAATAAATGTATTAGCATCAGAGTCAAAGAAATTGAAAAAAATATAAACTTTGTTAATACCAAAAGCGTTAGGACTGAATGTATACAAACTGTGGCAGTTAGTTTTGATATAAAGAATTTGATAATGTTTGAGCGATAAATTACTCAAAACAAATGAATTTATTGTTCCCTGACACAAACAATGTAATTAGAAGAGCAAAACCATGACTTTGTAATGGCTAGAGTATGAGCTGGGATAGGAATGCTGATGAATTTTAAATTATGTAATTTGAAGCCAGCAAGCAAGGGTATGACTTTACATGATTCCTGAAATAAAACATTATTTAGATTCTGTCGTTAAGTGTGCACAGGTTCTGTCCAGTCAAGTTAATAAAATCATCAGCTGCCTGATGTCAGTAAGTGCATTGCATTTGTAAGCAGAAAAAAAAAAGGAAAGCGGACTGGAGATATGAAATAGGATGATACAAACTATCGTAAATTTGCTTGTCCTCTGGCTTATATAAAAGAATGGCCAACCTTTAAGTAGCCCCATTTACTGTCCCTGATTTACTCAACCCCTTGCAAAACTGCCAGCAGGGACAGGAGAGCAGAACAGCTCAAAAAACTAATGCAAATTATTGTGAAATAGTTCACACATTACCTCAGTTCCAAATAGCTGAAGTTGCTTGGTTTTTTAAAATCAATTTATATAATGCTTTTTCACAGATTAACGTTTTCTGAGGATTTTTGATATTATATGCCCTGGGACTCTCTTACTGTGGTTTTGGGTTTAGTTTTTTTCCCACTCCCACCTTAATACTGAATTACCAGGTTCAATATTGTCTTACATGTTCCATTTTCTGTTTCAGTAGCTCACAGATTTATATTTATTTTTCAGTCCTCTTTCTCCAGGAGATGGAATTCTGAAGTTCTGGGCAAGCTGGTTTTGCAGTTCTGTTCCCTAAAGTACGGGGAGGTTTATCCAGTACCTCATTATTATCTTACAGAACTGTATTTTCTAATGCCTGACCTGAGGCTGATAACAGATAATCATTGCCAAGTTACATAAAAGGAGACAATTTAATCTATTTGGGAAACCACTCCAAGTTCAACAGGTCACAGTAATCTGCTGTTTGTTGTTTCACAGAAAAACTATGAAAAATATCTTGAAACTAAAGAATAGTTCTTCAAGGTCATGTTGTACTTGAGCAAGGAGGATAAAAACTGATAAATTGTATGTCTTATTAGAGGTAATGTAGTGCTTGGTGCTGGCTTGATATTAGTAGCTGTTTTTCCTATTCAAATCCAGAATATATGGCTCCAGTAAACATATGGGAGTATTTAATTTACTCTCTTCATACAGGAAGAAATCTGTGAATAAGTCTCTAATGCATTCACTGCATTGTTTTAGAACAGTCCCACAACTTTTTGGGAACACAGCTATTCTAGTAAATATTCTAGTAAGTAAACATTTACTGTAAATAAACATCTAGTCTATTCTAATAAATAAACAAATAACACAGGAATAATGGCCTTAATAGTGCCATGATAATGGAAGAAAAGGGAATATTCATTTAACCTTTCATAAAAATTTTCTTAAATTGTATTTAACATTTTTTACATTAAGTTTTCCCCCAAAATAGTCCCTTTTTGTGTTAAGTGTTCTCTGAAATGTCTGCTTTTTACAGGTCCCTTCAGCAATATTGCATTCTGGCCATCATACTTTGAAAATAACGCTTTGCTAACAACTGAGGCAAGGAGCAGAAAGTGACCGGAGGGCTTGACCGTGCCAAACTGCCCCAGTGGCAAAAACGTTCAATCATTTTTTAAATTAAATTATTAGAATCTTCCATTGATAGCCTATAAAAAGAAAAAGTCACACCAAGTTCCTTCACTGAAAGGTTTCTGCGGAATATTCATTCCACTTTGGTTATAAATAGATTGCCCTGTGGGTTTCAGAGCATACAGATGTCACTGTCTTTGTAGAAGGGAGCTGCGAGAGCTCTGTAACACAGGAAGAAATGAGATGTTTATAACACTCTTGAGACTCATGGATGCACAAAAGAAGGCACTCACATATAGGTTAAAAAAAAAGGAGATTAAACCAAACTTTTTTAACAATATAGGCATCTGCTTGAAATACTAAATTGGTCTTAATGTGAAATAATGGGCATTTTTCTGCGGTTTTTTAATTTTTGGTTTTCCTATACAATGCCTGTCTTCCTTGCAATATCCTCATGAGCAAGGCTGGAAGGAAGAGGGCAAAACGCAATATTGTCAAGGGAAGGGCTGGTACAGGGCAGCTGAACTGGAGGAGTGTTGGTGATACTGTCACCACCCCCAGAACCCTGGAAGAGATGAAAGCAGGGCTAAAGTCACTGTCCCGTCCTCCTATCCTAACCATGCCAGTAAAAATGGTTTCCCTGCTGTTTGTGAGCTTGCACGGCTACTTGTAACAATTAATGGTGAGCAGCTGATTCCCTTTCCCTTCCAGCCACTCATTGAGCATCTGAGGCAGACGAGAGTGAGTTTCTACAAAGACGTGACTGCTAATAACCTCACAGCTTTTAGCCCTTCAGGCTTAGAAATATTGTCTACGAGATTATGAGGTAATCTTAAAATTTAAGTACTGGTGTATGAGGTTTTGTTTTTATGAGGCCTCTGGCTGTACATTCAGCTTCCTTTCCCTGATTACAGGTTCGGAATTTTCAAAATTTTGTTCTGACTGTATGGAATTACTCATGTTTTACTTTTGAAGAGGGATGTTTGTAGTGGTCTCTAGGTAGTTAATAGAAAGTCATTAGTACCTATGAATATCAAGAGTTCAGAAGCTTGCTGTCAACATCTGCATGGAGGTTACTGATATTGAGAATAAAATGTGGATAGTATTTTCTCCTGTGATGTTGCTCTTAAAGGGAATAATTTTGCTGTTTACTGAAGAGGTCTCCATTTGCCCAAATTTTGAGGGGATTGGTTTGTGCTGGCAAAATATCAGGGTGAAGTTAGTTTAGATGGCTAAAATAAATGAAAATCCTTTCAAGGTTGTACTTCTGCTAAATGATCATAGTATTAATAAGGTGCTATGGCAGATAATGCAACTTAATTCATTAAGCTAGGAAGCAAACTGGTCTTTCTTGGCTGATTTCTTATATATGCTTTCATTTCCTTGATGCTTCAGCTCAGGTAGTTTATCTCTATATAGAATTCTGAGGGATTCTTTCCATTTTGGTGAGAAAGGTGCTTTTTTGCAGTCAGAAGAGACAAGGGGAAATGGAAATGTCCCAGTGTGGTTAATCTGTCTCAGCAGATTTGTTCACGTAACACATGAGATTGTCAAATACCCTGTCATCCTTCAGGCTAAAACACTTAATAGGTGAGTCTAGAGCTGCTAAGGTGATGGGGTAACTCCGGATTTCACAGTGGGGTGCTACGAATCATGAGGGGAGGGAATGTGGCCAGAGATACCCAGAGGATACGTGAAACAAAGGAGATGGATAAAGATATCAATATGTCATTACTGGGCCAAAGTCCCTTAGCTCTTGTGCTCATTGAAACTTCACGGAAAAATCTCTTTTAGGGAGGCTCATGTTAACATTGTCTCCCTTGATAAAGGCAGGGAATCTCCATAATCTGCAGCCTGTCAAGGCTGTGAGAGAGAAGGGTGGCAGCAACACTTTTCTCCCCTCTTTGTTGCTGTGCAGGCAATGGGTGTTTATCCAGCTTTGTGAGGGTCCATTGATCACCACCAGCAACGAGGTCATTTTGCTAAAACAAAATCCAGAGACAAACACTGCAAGTCAGTTGGTTTTGCTCTTTGTGGTATGGCTCTGATGGGACAAGAATAATTTACAGTTCATCTGCACCCTTGAATTTTAATACAGCATTTTATTGTAGATCTTACTGACTGGGTGTTCAGTAGCCAGTTGAAATTGAGAGAGAATATTTTAACTCCAATGTGAGTGAAGAGGAAGAAATAGATGAGGACAAAGTCTTGAAATTGTGTGAGTTATCACATGTTCCTGAGGTTTTCTCTTCTCTGTTAGCAGTAGCAAATATTTCTTCAAGAGATATAATGCCTCTTTAGCAAGTCCTATCAGAAAGTTCTCACTTTAATTTCTTTGCTGGAATATAGACAGACTAAAGATTATATGCAGTGGCAATATTAATACATATGCCACAGGTCAAAATAGACTCCAGGTTAGGTTGGCATGTTTATGCATAGAGTGGGCTGGGAAAACTGTTCGTCTTCTCCATTTATTTATTGAATATTTATTGTATGTACAGAAAATATATCATTTGAAAATCAATTACTGAATTGCTGAATATTCTTGATAAGCATTTAAAAATCCTATGGCTTCAAGGTTGTTGTTGCATTACTTTAAAAATAATTTTTTTTTTCTAATAGAAGAGAGATTCTCCTATTAAGGTTTTCATATCTAGTAGGGCTTTGACACACATTGCAAAATTAAATAAGTACAGTGTGATTTAAGTCCTCTCCTGTGGTGTTCCTCCTGCAAGAAAAGCTTGAGATAACCAAATGAAATGTTGGAAAAGCATTGCTGAAATAGGAATGCTGGTGCTATCTCTGTACTCTGGAATTCACAGAATGTGATTTATTTCTCCTGAATTATTTGAAAATCTCTGTGAAAGAGGATAATGGCATCTTTCATAGCTCCATATTTTTCTCTTTACTTTTAATACCTTTTGTTCTTCAAGAGCCTTTCAATATCCTTATTTTCTTGTGGGTTATGAGATAACCCTGGACTACAGTGGTGTCCTGGCTGGGATTCATGTGGTCAAAAGTAGATTCCATTTGTAGTCAATAGGGTCATTAGGGACATGAGTGTGCCTCACTTTGGACAGGAGGTGTAAAACATGTGAAATGAATGGATCCTTTAAAAAGTGCAGATATTTCCGAGCGGAGCTGTAAAGATCCCCTGCTCTGATTTGCTGAGCTGTCCATGCCTGCACAGGCCATGTCTAATGCTAAGTGCCACAAATCTTCACCCTGCTCCAGGGACAGCTCTGTTATCTTTCTCGAGGACGCTCTCTGGAAATGAAGTTCAGCCTAACGTGGGTGGACAGAAACGGCTTCTAGGGTGTCTTGAAGGGCAGGGATTTATTTCTGCCCTTTTGCTAGAATATGAATTTCACTCCCTGTCTTTTGGCTGGTGATTGCTACACCTGGAAAAGGTTAATCCATATAGTTTCAGATTTTGCTAACTTTAAGAGTTTATTTTCAAGCTTTGCAAAGAAATGAGAAATATGGTGCTGTGTTCATTTAGCAATGCATTCTTGTTATAAAAAAAAAAAAAGAGGTATTCGCCTATTTCATTTTGTATTCTGTCTTGCATAGATCCACAATTTTAATCCTCTCTGTAAAAAATCAGACCTCTTAGGAAAAGTGATTATTTAATTTGTGCTTTTCCTTCATTGTGCTGCCATCCCCTTTAAAATGCTGAAGATTTTTAATGGCATAAATTACTTAACTGGTATTGTATAAGGAGAATAGTAAAAATATCAAGGTCCAGTGGGATTTGGGGTTTTTCTTTTTCAAGAACTGATTACAGATAATCCTAAAGTATGGTTGAACAGTCTTCATTAGAGTCTCTCAGCAATGTGAACTTAGGCAGCAGACTGTGATTCTTAAATTGTTTTCATCAGTTTAGGACTGTTAGTTGTTTTTAGCCCTTTTCTTTTGGCATCCATCTGTCAGTAACATTCTCCTTCTGGCTAGCCACAGCAAAGCACCGTTATCATTTCATTATATGCTGGGACAGAGGGGGAAATTGAGTCTGTGGTACTTATTTTTAAGATATCCTTCAAATCCTTGGTGCTTCTGATAGCCCTTACATCATATGTCAAAGACATTTGTGTCTTGGGAACTGTAATGCAAGGGTTATGGGAGTGAATGGGAGGAATTGAAGTTTTAACATATATCATAATAGTAATATAAGTAAATATTGACTGTTCAGGAGGAAAGGTGAAGTTTTATCATATATATCAAAGAGGAGATATTAGAAAATGGGGCAAGGAAATGAACTATTGAGAAGAAATGGAAATTCTGGTTAATTGTTTCTGGATATTTAGAACACACTGCTCTGATGAGCAGAAGGCAGGAAGAGATAGATACAGAGACTTCCGTTAGGTGTCTGAGTGTTTTATGTTCCTAACGATCAGAAGAGCAGCCAAAG
Source organism: Pardalotus punctatus (assembly GCA_013400915.1). Lineage (NCBI taxonomy): Eukaryota > Metazoa > Chordata > Aves > Passeriformes > Pardalotidae > Pardalotus > Pardalotus punctatus. The sequence continues at coordinate 939,851 of VZTX01020010.1, read as the reverse complement.
GTGCCGGCTGTGCTGTTGTGCAGCCACGTGGCTCCTGAGCTCCCCACCCGTCTGCTGGAAAGGAATCCAGAGGACCCAACATCTGCTTAAAACATCTTGCAGTCAGTTTTCAGAATTTCAGGAATAAAGAGTTAAAGGGAGGATCGTGGATTGCGTTGTGGTGATTAAAGGTGAACAGGTGAAATTGCAGCGGTAAAAGGTGGGGCTCGTGACAAAGTGTCTGAAATATTGACATTTCTGATACAGAAAAGAGAGATAAGAACAAATTAAAAATACAGGACTTAATAAAGGAGTATTAATAGCCTTGAATTACTGATATGGATACTGTGTGAGAGCAAGGGAAAAGACTTTCAAGGACTGGCAGTTCCCGAGAGACTTTCTAGTGAGGGCACAGACACTGGCTGTCCTTATAAAAAGGTCAGCTAATCGTGAACTCCTCAAGGACTTAAGCCACAAGTAGGAATTGTATAGAAAGTGGAAAGTAGGTCAAATGGCTAAGAATGACTGTCAAAGAGTAGAAAAACTAAGAAGGGAAAATATGAGAAAAGTTAAGAAGAGCCAATGATCCAGGAGCATAAAATACTAGAAGAAAACACTCTGCATGCCAATAACAAGAAATCAGTTATTTTTTGCTTGGCAGGAAGGAGAGAGATCCTGCCCAGAAGGCTGAAATCTCCTTTTTGCCTTCGTTTTCAGCAAAATGTGTTTTAAACACATAATCAAAGGTAATATGAAAGAAGTCATGATCCGAACCTGATCTGCATGGCTTCTATCTAGCGGATATTTAAAAATACCTAAGCTGGTAGACATCTGCTCTAGGGCATTTAGGGTATCAGCTAGAAAATCTTGGAGACACTTGTAGTTGTGTGTGTGGGAACTTGGAGAGAGTGACTGAGGTTCCACAGCCACATGAAAAGTTCTAGAGCAGCTTTATGGAAAGCAGATGAAGGATCTCCTTCACACTATTGATGATGATCTGCTTGGCTGCAGATATGGATGTTTGTTCCACCTGCAGAATTAGTGCTTTTATTCTCCTTCCCTCTACTCTGTTCTTTCTGTGCTGGTCAGGATAATACACAGCAATGATCTTTGGAGAAACTGCTTTCAATATTCCCTGTCTTTAAAGTTCATGTAATTACAGATCAGCATCAGCCAGAAAGGGGCATGTTTAGAGTGTGTTTGGTATTTCTGGTGTTGGTAACCTACTGTCTCAAAGTTCTTTCTAACACCTCCTGTCACAGTCAGTAACCCCTTTTAAAGTCAGTAACAAAAATAATTTCATTTTTAGATTGAATTGTGCTTTTGAGAAGAGAATGTGGAGGCAAGAAGAATAAACACGTAGGGAAAATGATGGATTTTAGCCTAATCCTGAAAACAGAGAGAACTGTAGCTATTCAGATCTCTCAGCACCTTGGGACTCACCTATCTCTGACTGTTTGTTGGATTTTTTGCAAGGAGGCTTTTAGCAAGTGAATGCTGCCAATTTACATCAGCAGGGAGGGCATCCTTTTGTTCTTGTGAATGCAAAATTGTATGTATATGGGTGTTGAGGTGTAAAAGCTTCTATTCCTTTCAGAAACAAAACCCAGATTCATCCTCAAAACTGTAATATTTCATGTTTGTTTGGTTCTTTAGAATATTTTCATTATAAAATTCCCCCAAAGTATTCTGTTATCAAAATTAAATTGCACTTGATTGTCATCAGGTTAAGTCCTGAGGGAGAAACACCAATTCAAAAGTACCCTGTTAAAGCACTGTAATGGGTCTATAATGTAGATCCTGCTGGTTTTACCTGCAATAAGTCAAATTACTTCTTTTATTGTTCTATCTAGCAAATGTTTTATGTAAAAAATGTTGCCTTTATATTGCTTTTTTAATTTAATTTGGTTTTATGTTTTAACCCTTAAGAGCTCCTGCCCCAGGAAGCATCTCTTGCTCACAATTACTTGATTGGCAGACTGGCAAATGCAAATGTTTTTCCATTGGAGCCAGACTAAGTTACATTTGTATATATCTATTGTCCATCTTTTTTCAGTGGTGTAGCTGAAGTACAGACAAATAGTGAATAAAACATTTCCTCTGTAAGAATGTTAGTGAAGACTTCAGAATTAAAATAACATTCTTGGCAACTGTCTTTTCCAAAAAACTATTTTGAGAATGAGTTACCGAGTGATAATTAGATATTGAAATGCGCCCAGTTTCACATTTCAGTGCTCCTTTCCAATTAGAATGGCATTAGAGTGAAAGTGTAGCTATATAATTGTATGAAGAATAGATCCAATTTTCTCAATGTCACTGCAATATCACCTTTCAGTAGTAATGGTACTGAATGATTACGCATATCATTTAGTAATAGTATTTTATCCATTTCACAGAGGGATCTTTTTATTAATTTTTTTTAAGTGGACATGCGATCAGATTGTAAATGAGCATATAGAGAAGAGGCCATGCTATGTACAAAGGTGTCAGTGCAAATGGTGCCGTGTTCTGAGCTGCACTGACACTGTATTTGCCAACATGCAGCCTCTGCAGGCAGAGTACAGCTGAACTGGCTTTTTAATGGTCAAAAAAAGCAATTGCAAGAACCTTTTAGCCCACAAGTTAAGAAAAAGATCTTTACAATTTCTTTTTGGTCTGCTGTTGTATATAACTACAAAATGAGTTCTGATAGAGGTTTAGGAATAAAGGGTGCCATTAGCCTTGCTGGGTGAGCAGGCATTTGGTATTCATCCATCTCTCTTGGTCTCTATCGTTCCATCTTCCTGTGGAGCAAAGCAGGCTGCAAAATGGATAATCCCTGTGAGAAGGCAGTGCTACAGAACTCAAATCAATCATGCCAAATGCTACTAGAAATATTTCTTATAGGTCATGATTGGAAATTTATCCAGCAATTTCCATTTAAATGGCAGCTGCTCGAAGCAGACTGTATAGAAATATCGTGTTTAGGCTTTAAGGTACATCCCTTAGGACTCTGGGAAAACATGGGCTCTTTAGTTTGACACCAGAAATGTTAGTCCAGCAGTGTATTGCAGAGCTGAAGATACATTATCAGCTTAATCAGAGGCACCAGAGCAGGTTAAATTTGATGCAGTGTTTGTTTGGTGGCACTCCCAAGATCTGGACAGCCAGGGATACTTTGCTTTAACAACTGCTGCAGAAGCATATTGAGATTTAACTTCGTGCCTAAGCTTTTAGATAAGAGTTTTTCACATTTCTGTGGTATTTATTTCTCTCTCCGGTCTCATCTCCTTCTCATGCCTTCCTTTTAAATGCACAGATTTACTTGAGGCAGAAACAGTCTCTAATTACGTGTGTGATTGTTCTTGAAGCTTCCCTGACCCTTCTGAATATGTTCTATCTCAGTGTTAATTCTTATTCTTCTGTTGGGTCTCAAATGCCACTGAAATAGGCCAGGTGTGAAGGTTGCCCTGGCTGCACCCCAAATTTTTTAAATAATCCTTTGGCTAGCCCTGCATATGCTTTATTCATTTAAAAGTTCCCTAAAGTCATATCCGGCGTTATCAGCACAAAACAAATGGACCATTTCTGGTAGCATTTTGATAAACCAAATTTTAAATTGAAAAAAGGTCATGTTACAGTTTTAAGCAAGGACTTCAAAAAATGGCTTTTGCCTGTGTCTGGTGGGCTGTTTGAAAGGCCTAAGCATGCCTAATGGGCCTTCTGGTGGTTCAGTTCCGAAGATATCTGTAAACGATATGTCATTGTTTTCTCTAATTACGAATGTAATAAACTAAGAGGATTCTGAAGGATGTTTTCAGAAAATAATGGTCCTTAATTTTTGAGAAGCTGAAATAATTAAAAGAAAATTGTTCTTAGCTCTAGGGTGTAATGATATAACACCAAGAAGAAAATTAGGTGGAAAAAAAAAAAGAATGCTAGATGTTTGTTTATAAATTACATTTTCAAAATCCAAGGAATTAAAATAAAATTGACACTTCATTTTAACTGCAGCTGCTGTTGATGCTTTACTTAATAGCAGATCGAGAGCAAAAGATGTATTGTCTAACCCGCAGAAATTTTTTACCTTTTCTGTTGTTGACTGCTGATTTGCTTTATCTATCTATCTATCTGGTTTGCATTTTCTTTGTTTGAGCTGTGATCATTACAAAGAATAATGTAATCTATCCAATGGGAAATATCAGCAGGGCTCTGACATCATTAATGCTTTATTTGCTTATGATACTGAGAAACAAAACATTTTCAAAGAAGAGTGCACTCAGACTGTTATAAATTACAAAAGAAAATATTTTGATCATGGAAATCTTCCACCTTGGTGTCTAACTGAAACCTGGTGTATGATTGTGCCAAATTCATATTAAATACTGTGAGTACGTACTTCGATTTTTATTCTTGTAGTCACTGAAAAATTCCAATGGAGCCCTCCTAGAGGCTCCTTTTATTTGTGGAAATAAATTTGCAGTTTGTTTCAGTCAGGGCAAGCTTGGTACTTCTTTGCCTCTTTGGAAATGCTGTGTCAGAAGCAAGGACTTCAAAGTGTGTCATTGTGTTGCTGCCAGAAGTAATTCTTGTACTTATCATTCTAGACGTCCTTGAACTCAGCAGCAAAAAGGACAGATGGCCACTGAAGGGACTGACTGACTTGAACAAATTGAAACCTCTCAAGACTCTCTGTGTTGATTTGGTTTTTATTTTTATGGTCATATTTTCTGTCATTTGTGATGGAAATGAGGAATGCAAACCAGCCAGAATACAGCAATGTATCGTGGGCCACCAGAGTGATGGAGTTTACAGTACATAAATTGTCCCTCCTGTAACAAGGGATTTTCCCAGATAAAGAATAGGTGTGGGTGTGTTATCGGGTTTTGCACACTGCTTTTGTTGTTTGCCAGAGTTAATATGGGCTTGGAAATTCTATTCATCAGCATTTCCCCCCAGTGGAGCCTGTCCAATGTGCTTTACCTTAATGTATTCCAAACATCTGCATTCAAATAATTTATTCATAGGCTGAAATCTCTAATCCCAATGTGAGGCACAGAAATGTTTCCATGGTCACTTTCACCCCGTTAATCTGGGGCAGTGACAGGTCACACCACGCCGTCCTTTCGCGTGCAACTTTTGAACAACGGCCTGTGAGTCATTTTCTCCAAGAGCAGGTAGGGGCAGCAGTCTGTGTGGGTGTACTGAGCATCAGCTAATGGACAGAAAGTACCTGCTCCGACACATTAATTCCCTTCCCTGTCAGGCTGCATCATTGTAGAGCGTGCATGACGGGAAGCAAGGTCCCATCGCACTATGGCACCTGCTGCTTTTCCATCTGCCGAGCGCAATAGCTCCTTTGATTGCCCATTTTTCAGCCTAATGACTTTATTCCTTTTCTTTTTGCGAAGTTTTTACATTTTTATTGTTATTGTGATAGCCGTGGTTTGTAGGGGTTTTTTAATTTCCTCTTCTCCAGTGGGCACTTGGAGCATTGTTAAAAGAATAACTAACAAAATAGTATTCCAAACCTGTGCCCACATTCTGCGTGCCCCAAGTGTTGTGTTTCATAATTTATTCTGATAAAGTTGTCATGGTGATAATGTCTCTTGAGAATGAAAGCGCCATGTGCCTGGCTGATTACAGGAAACAGCTCAGATGGTACATAAACTGGTAAATATTGAACCCATGGGCAATAACATTAGCTGTATTTTGTCCATTTATTTATTTAATCAATGTAGCTCTGGTCAGCTTGTTGATGGAAAGAGTGTGACAATTCGTATTTTACTTTCTATACACGTAGATTTATGAGGATGGGAGACAGGCTTCTGCTGTGTTTTTAGTTTTCTTTTATTTTTAAACCCAGTGACATAAATGTTGGCAGAGATCCCTGAAATAGCCTTTGAATTCCGTCTAAAGCTGTTGATTTGGCTGGATTAGTCAAAGCACCAGATCATTAATACATATCGAACATCTGTCAAAAATAGAACTTCCAATTAACAGATGTATCATCTGTAAATTGTGACTTCAGATTTTGTGTGGGAGAAGTGCCTTTAGGATTCCTGATAAATGTTAATTTTATTAATTTCAAATATGAAGATAAAAGACACTTTTAAATATTATTCTCTTCCTTCAAGAAGAAAACAGAATAATGTTTTTTTTATTACATTGATTATTATATTATCAAGGCATACTAGTGTACTCCTTGGGGTTCCTCTAGGAAAAATCTTTCAGTGGTAAAGTTTAAAATTACTCCAAGGAAAGTTTAGATTATGATATGCTTTGGTGTGTGTGTGTGTGTGTATTTGTTGCATGGTGCACTCCTCTATCTGCATTTGAGAAATGCCAGGGCATAGCCTGCATTTTTTCTACAAATATGAACTATAAGTTACCGAAATATTTCAGTTCTTAATGTCTTTAAGTTGCTTTTATTTATTTCTGTTAAATGATTTAGAAAGGCATCAACTACATTTAATTGTACTGGCTTTAGGGATGGGGGTCTGCTGCATCTGACTTCCACTGGAGTTTTTAAAACTATTTCTCACCTCTAATTATACATAGAGAATTTTTCAGATAGTCCTAAAGCACTCAGTGAGTGAGCTTTCCATGGTGCCCTTTAAACACCTTGGGAAGAGCCTCTCCTTCCAGACAAGGTGTGACACACGTATTTGAATGATGTGTGTAAATGTACCGATCAGCGCAGTTTTAAACACAACTCATAATTTGCCCAGACCACGATGGGATCATGTAGGGCCATGGAAGCGGTTGGAGATCCCCCATGGCAGATGGGAAGTGGTATTAGGGTGATGTTTTAAGCAGTGTCGTGTGCAGGAGCCAGGAGGGAGCTGCTGGCCAAGTGCAGAGGAGCTGTGGCCTGGCGGGCGGTGAGGGGCAGCTTCAGAGCAGCCACGATGCCCTGGGCAGGGATGGACAGGGAGCAGGGGTCACTCAGGGACACGCCCGATGTGGGACCAGACCTGGGCCTGCTCCTGCTTTGTGCGTGTGTTGAACAAAACACAGCAGAACAAGAGTCTTTCCCGGCAATTCCTGCCTAGCCGGGCAGCAGCAGGGGTGCCATGGCTGCGGCACTGGAGTCTCCCAAGGCCACGCCAGTGTGAGCACAAACTGCACTGCTGCGTGCCGGCCATCCACAGGCGGCAGCTCCCTGCTTCTCGTAGATCCTCAATTTCTAGGAAGGGTCTAGATTGAGAGCTTTCTGCAACTTGCTTTAATAAGGAGCCCTCTCCTGGCAAGCAGTAAGTGATTTATCAAGGTAAGATCAGTACCAGGGCCCTGTCCCAGTCACGGATGGAGCCCGGATCTGTTCATCATGGCTGCTGCCCAAGGGGCCTGCTGACAAGAGGGGGTCTGGGCTGCACAGAGCCAGCTGATCTCTGCACGGTCTGCATCTCTGGGCACAGTTTTGGTTACACAGTCGGGATGTCCTGGGCTGTCCCCACCTGCTTCTGTGCGGCTGAGTGACCGAGATGTCACAGCAACCACAGCACCGAGGCGCAGCGGCGCCCGCAGCATCACGGAGCGGGTGCCGAGCAGGAGGTGCCTGCCCGTGAACAGAAAGAGCTCGGAGCGGCTCGGAGCTCCAGGAGACACGTTTGCTGTGACACGTTCGCTGTGACACGTTTGCTGTGACACGACAGGCGGTGCCAGGCAGGCACATGCTCCTCATCCCGAGCCGTATCCTCGAGTGCTCTCGCTCAGCTGCTGCCCGATCCCATCGATGCAGAGGGGAGCCCGCTCTCAAACCCTGCTGTGGGTGGCGGCTGCTCGACAGCGCAGATGCATCATCGCACAAGGAGCAGAGAGCGCCGTGTGTGTGAATACACAGTGAAATGCAAATTCCTTGGAACACTGTGGCAGGATTATACTGCAGAATTATGGGAGAAGGTAATGAAGAAGAGAGGAGGAGCAAGGAACTGAATTTAGGAAATAGAAGGCTTCTCTAGTAAATGTGAAATGTGTCTTCATAATAGGAATGTGAGGCTTCACCTTAAAAACTCTCTCTACCACCCATGTTTTCCTTTGTTTTGAACATGGGTTTGAGAGGGTTCACATCTTGACCACCAGCTCTGGCACTGGAACACATTCATGAACAGGGAATTTTTTCTCCCCCTTTACTGTGCAGAGCCAGGTTTTATAGACCACTCATATCCTCCAATGTTATCTCTTTCCCACATCTCATTCCCTGACGAGTCAGGAGACTCACCTGACTGTACACTTCAAATGCTAATTCCTAATCCTGAATTTGAAGGGAAAAAAATGCAATTTGGTGTGTCATCATGGGAGCACCTGGGTATCATGGTTGCAAGCTACATCTCTGTCAGGGAATGCAGAGCTTCCCAGCTCTGCTGCTGGGAGCCTGAAGGGCTGACAGACCCTCAGGCCTCGTGTTATTTCCCAGATTTCCTCCTATAAAGGCATGGGCACCTGGGAGGCTCACCTTAACAATCTCTTAATTCCTCTTGCAAAAATTCACCATCATTCTGCCAGGACTGTGGTGAAAGGCAGTTGTTCAGGATACTGATTACAACCTTCTTTATGTTTTGTTTAAATTAGTAAATTTCCCTTTTTTAAAACCAAAATATTGCCTTTTAATGGATAATTCACTTCTTGATCCATGACATAACTATGAATTTCTCCCTAGAAATCTGGCACTTCTATCTTGAAGATACCCCATTTTTCAACAGTCCTTTCTTATCATTGGTCAAGTCAGTAAACCTTCATGAATGGCAAGGATTTTCATACATTTGGAATTTTAACAAATCCTCTCATATTTTAATGTTCAAGGGAAGTCACAGCTTCTGCCCTCCCAAGATGTCAGTCACAAACTCCCAGTGGAGTAGGATTTTTCAGTAGGGCTATTATTTCACCTATGTCTGTGCAAGAACAAATTGATTCACAACCCTGAGCTACTGTACAAGAGGGGAAAATTAACTGCTTCTGCAAGTCATGAAATTGTTATAAAAAACCCCCCCAAAAAGGAAGCTTATTATAAAGTCAGTGTGAAAAGATTCAGTCCCTGACACTTCTCTGTTTCTTGTGAGAACTTGCAGTATATTTAGCTCTTTGACAAGGTTATACATTACACCTAAAAAGAAAGGGGAAGGAAACACTCCACACTGCAGACAAAGCCTGGAATTATCTTTAATAGGTGAAAGACAGCTGTGACCCCAGCTCAGTGCTGTGATGGAGAGCTGCTGGTGTGACAGCTCCTTTCTGCACTCTCAGATACAATGAGACAGATGGAAGCAGAGTGACATTCTCCTACTTCCCATTCTGCAGGAATCACAGGGATTCAAACTTGGTAAAAGCGGAATGAGATGCTTTCAACATACTTTCAAGTAACTTGCAGCATTTGAAAGGCTAGAGTTTCTATGTTATCTGAACACCATTGACAGGAAAATGAAAAAAAGGGAAAAAGCTGATACATTTCTTCCTACAAATGATTCCAAATGCTGGAGTTCTCATATTTTTATTTTTTGTGCTCAGCTGAAAGTTTGAGGATAGCTCTGTACACAGTTTTTCCAGGGAGAAATGGAGGGAGGGGAATAGTTACTGAAGATCCAGAAGATGTATGAAGCAAAAATATACCAAACCCATCATCCTCTTTCAGCTTTTATTTCAGTGGCCCTCCAATGAAACCCCTTCCCACCTCTCCCAACCTCTAAATGCATTCTGCTGCAAGTCCTAGCCAACAACTATGATCAGTAGAACCGAGATGCCAAACAGGCTGGTCAAGCAAACAGCCCAGCTGCCAAAACACACCATCTGAGATTTTTAAGACCTGTGGCAATATTAACATTTATTAGAGCTCTGTATCATGCTAATTACAAAGACATGAAATCAGTTTGGAACAACTTGTTATTTAAGGATCTGTAGATGTTAAAATCAGTGAAAGTTTGATCAGTTTGAAAGTAAAATCAGAACGTTTTGAGAACCTAAATTTATTTTTAAGCAGAAATTAAAGCCTTGAACTGATGTGTATGTGACAATAGAATCAAAGAATCACGGGCAGTGCTTTGTTACACACCACGTCCTTAGTTCAAGCGGCGCCTCTCCTGTGGGCCGCTTCACGAGCTGAGGTTTCAGCGCTCTGTAGTTTAAACCTTTGGTCCTGAAGCCCTTACTTGGTGTTTGAATCGATTCAGTCGGTGGTGTGGACTTGCACACACTGTTCCCAGCAAGTTTCTAGGAGATTTTGAAACCCAGAGCAGATGTCCCCTTCCTCTAATAAGACATTTTGATTTTAAGTGGTCATAGCAACAAAATGACCTCCTTGGCCTTTTTGAAGAATACCTCGATAGGAAAAGCATTTTAATTAAGAAAATATACTAATTAGCTACCACCTGAAGTGAAGATAGGAGTTTCACTTCATTAGCAAGGCTGGGTGTGTTGGAGAAACTCACCTGGCAACAAGGGGACTCATTTTTTCAGGCTATTTTCAGTATTTCTCTTCCTGCAGGGAGAAAGCAATCTTAATTAAAACCTGTGAAAAGCAGGGCATTTTTAGCTGTTAATTTACAGAAGTTTGAATAAGTCAAAAGAGGAAAAGACTCCTTTTGGCAAATAGTGCATATAGATGGCTGCCAGAAAGCCTGCACTTAGCAACAGGAGCTTTTTTATAAGCCTCAGGGAGGCTGCTGTACTGCTGGAGCTGCAGGGCCCTTCTGAGCTGAAGCCTGGGGTCAGTGGTGTTCATGAGCGTGTGTCCCCTGACCCAGACAGGGCCGTTAAACCCTTCCATCCCATACAATTTGCACTACACACTCTTTGTATGCCTGTCAGAAATAAGCTGTGCAGCTAAACCCAGAATTTCATGGTCCCATGTGCAGTCTGTACATGCCTCTCAGGGCTTTTCTGCCTAATTCCAACATCTTTTTGCCTTTGCCTGCAGGCTTTTTTTGGTTTGTTTTTTTTTTTTTTTTGGTTTATTTCCACTATTACCAGATAGTCATAAAAGATGGAGGAAGAAAAGAAGTTTTTTTTCAGTATTTAATGCTCGATTTGCGGCCTTTGCTCTCAGTCTGTTGTACCGGCACACAGACCCAGCCTGGGGCATGGCTCAAACGTGCAGCACTCAGCCGTGCTGCCTTCCAGAGACCCAGCGCTCTGTGAGCTCATTCGGGGCCATTCTTTCATCTCAATAGCTCTGTTTGCTGCCTGCTCCCACATCAGCTCAAATGTCTTCACTTGTGTGGGTTTCAATAATTCGTGTTTGTGGGATTTCTCTGCCTCCCCCGTTTTGTCAATTAGAAGTCCTTGGTCATCCTTTGCCAGCCAAACGAGCCCATTCCGGTGCGCAATGGGGGTTTTTTGGTCCAAAGTCACCATGTTTTGACAAGACTTGCTGGATTAGAAGGCCTGGCAGCATTTCAGGCCTCGTTAAGAAGGCCAGTTGAAGGTTTGTGTTTGTTAATGCTGAATTGAGGGGTGGTCCTGGAACAGGGACTCGCTGTTGCAGTAACGAGGCTGCGCAGACAAGGGCTGCTCGTCAGGTGCTCACTAAGGGTGGCATTCAAGGGAAGATTCCCGGACTGACAAGGCTGGAGCTTCCTGGAGGAGCTCAGGAGCAGCCGAGTCAGGAGGCCTTGATTTGAGGCCATTACAGGCTTGGTGAACCTCAAGATTTGATTGTAGGAGAACCAGAATTCCCCTGTGTTCTACCCTACTTAAATTAATTGGAAAGCTTCCAAATTAATAATTTTCTAATAGGATATAGTGATGTTGTCGTTGATGTACATCTAACACAACTCTTTCCTTTTCCTCTTTCATCAGTATTACTTTCAGAATTGGCAGCATTTAGATGTCTGGAAAAAATATAAATACGAACATCCTTATTATGTGGGTGACAACTGAGTCAGATTATTTTAGCAATGCTATTTATAGTAAAGCTCTTCTTAAAATTGTTCAATTAGTGTAAATACTTCAAACTGCTGGTCTGATACATTCTCTCTATTTAAGGAAGGAAAAATAGGATTTTTTTAAAGCAACAGTCAAATGAAGCCAGATGCATAGGCTCTGCAGAAAAAAATGGTGATGACATTTCTTTGTGCACTGTGGATTCTGTCTTCAACAAATATCTGCTAGAGCCAAGCAGTGTGGGACTTTGGCCCCTAGCCAGCCAACCCTCCATCCTTTAAAATCAAGTACAGTGTGCATTCAGTAGTAGCATACAGCAATTTCTTCATGGTTCTTATTGAGGGTACATGATATTTATTGTAAATGCTAAATCTGACTAGACTGTAGAGTCCTTTCTGCTTCCAGGAGTGTGTTGATGCTTTAATTTCACCATTGTTCTGTATTTGAGGGTGATGTAAAAATATTGTGCTATACATCCACCTCCATTTGCAGCACAGCCATTGTGAGGAGTGCTCTGAGGGATCCAATATTTAATGGTGCTAACATCCAAGTTGCCATCCTTCACAATAACCCAAATACTTTGGAATGTTACGTATTGATGGCTCTGGGAAGAGCAGAGTCTGTACCTGGTGGAACAGGCAAGTGCTGTGCTGCTTTCATCCTTCAGAGGAATTTATGTACATCCCCATTGCTTACCAGGAATAAATAACAATTTTGAATAATTACCTAATATTATAGACAGGGCTGGCTGGGTGATATACTGTGCCCTTAAATCAGCTGTTTTTACTTACCAGGCAATTGAGATCTTTTACAGGCATAAAATACAAAGCCTGTTTGAAATAAGCAAGTCACTGAATTTGCTTAGTCTCCACATGAGTAATTTTGTTTCACTGAAAATAATATAGCTTTGCTGGAAGCTCATGTTGGAATTTAGGAGAATATTAGCATAAATTGTTTGAAAAATATCCCTGCTCTTAACCTTATTTCTTCTCTCTGTTCTTGCCATTTCCATATCTTAGCATAAACCCATGTGAGCACAATTTTTCAGTATTTTAAGTGAAGCAAGGTTTATGAGGCAGGTTAATATCTTTTATTTGCCTAACTGATGTAGTTAGGGAAGATCAGACAGACTTTTTTTGGCATGCAGTTCCTCAGATCATTGGAGATGGTCTTGAGCTCCTGAAATCTTGTTTGTTTTCTTCTAAATCAGTCGGTCTAATAAAAAGATATTAAATCTCCCTACATACTTTCTTTGTTTAGATCCTTAGACTCTAACAACATTATCATTTTAATACATCGTAATTGTATATGAATAATACATTCTAGACAAATTATCCTCAGTTTTCTTGTAGAACATATTGTCTGGAAGGCAGAGAAAGTGCAGTCTAACCTAATTTATCCTCCCTCAGTGGAAAAGCAATGCCATGTGCTACATAGATTCCTACCCAATTTTTTTTTCTATAGCTAATGACCAGCCTGTTTTCCCTATCTATGAGAGTCTTCAGAACTTAAACAAAATTTAAGTATCCATTCAGAAATACCCTAGCTGGGGGTGCCTCATGATTCTCCAGCTGGCCCCAAACAAGATTTTCATCTTGTAAGATTCTATGTCATATTGTGTTGTCACAAACCAAAACCCTGTCCCCATCAGCAAAGATGGGTTAAAGCTGCAGGTGGCATTGTTTCCAAATGCATTTTTGTTCAGACTGTTCTTAAAGTTTCAACAAACGATGGTCACAGCCAAAGAGAGCATGCAGCAAGATTCCAGCAGTGTCCGGCCTTCTCAGCTAGAAGGTGATCACAGGCCAACTGGACTGGTCTCCACCAACACCGAGTTGTGGCTTAGGTCTTTTGTCTCTCCCTGAGAACCATGACCTGGGGTAAAGCAGAAGCTACCGCACGTTTCCATTGCTAAGGGCAAATTCCAAGCTATGAACTGGTAAGTAGCGTTACCAAATTCATAATTGGACTGTCATTATAAAGTAATTATATATTAAAATAATTAGGTGCATATACATCTTTAAAGTAAACTTTTCCTCTCGTTGCACGTACAAGCTGGCAGTACAAGCATGGCAAAAGCAAAGTGGAATTAATTTTGTAGGAAGCTGAGGGCTGCTTCGCCTGGAATGGGAAGCGCCTCATTCACCTCCTGGCAGTGGCAATGGCTGGGGACAGCATCTCTTTGAGGTGACGCTGGCAGAGGTGTTTGTAGGGGAACGAGAGTGGAGCGGCCGCTGCTGCTGGGGGCGAAGGAGCTCCAGACCCTGTCCCGGATCCAGCGCCAGAGACGGGAGCGCCCACCCGGCTGGTGCCAGGGCTGGCAGCAGAGAGGGCTGGAGGCTGGCTCTGTGCTCTCTGGGTGTGCCAGCCATGCCCTCCCCCTCCAGCAGTCCTGCTGTGGGGCTCTACTGGGGTGAGCCAAGGTTTGTAGGGACAAGGTATAATTTATGGAACCAGATTGCCTTGGCAGCTGCTCCCTTGTGCTTGACCTTGCCTTCCTTCCTACAGCATCATAGCTTGGAAGCTCGTAATGGGGGGAAAAAATGGAATGGAGTGTGATGGCACACTAGAAAATAGGAAAGAAAGTAATTTTTGCCATAATACCTGCAGTTATTGGAAGATTTAGATGAAAATCATACTTCTATAACCAATTTTCCCTGCTTTTAGAGGATTTATCATCATTTCCAATGGCTCTTCTGCCCCCACAAAAAAAAAAAAAAAAAAAAAAAAGGAAGTCAGAAAAAAAAATTTTTGCTCTGAAAAGAAAAATGAAAGAAAAAAAGAG